>OX578277.1:107107513-107197513 GCA_951217055.1 Gerris lacustris | reverse complement strand
TAAGGATATTTAAATGTGAAATATAATATGATGTGTGAAATATAATGTGGATATGTAAATGATTTAAAAATTCTAATACGAACTATAATTGGACCAAATAGCAATACGAACTAAAGTGTACCAAAGGCTAATACAATGCAAACTATAATTGGAACAAATACATTCAAATGCAAACTATAATAGAACAATACCAATGCATACAACCATTAAAACAAATACCAATACAAACAGTAATTGTTCAAATATTAATGATAACTATAATTGGAATAAATACCAATACAAACTATATGGTAACAAATACCAATACAAACTATAATGGGAACAAATACCAATACAAACTATAATGGCAACAAATGCCAATACATTCAACAATGAACCAAATACCAATACAAACTATAATGGGAACAAATACCAATACAAACTATAATGGGACCAAATACCAATGCATTCAACAATGAACCAAGTACCAATACAAACTATAATGGGAACAAATGCCAATAGAAACTATGATGGGACCAAATACATTCAACAATGAACCAAATACCATTACAAACTATAATGGGAACAAATGCCAATAGAAACTATGATGGGACCAAATACCAAAACATTCAACAATGAACCAAATACCCAATACAAACTATAATGGGAACAAATGCCAATAGAAACTATGATGGGACCAAATACATTCAACAATGAACCAAATACCAATACAAACTATAATGGGAACAAATGCCAATAGAAACTATGATGGGACCAAATACATTCAACAATGAACCAAATACCAATACAAACTCTAATGGGAACAAATGCCAATAGAAACTATGATGGGACCAAATACATTCAACAATGAACCAAATACCAATACAAACTCTAATGGGAACAAATGCCAATAGAAACTATGATGGGACCAAATACATTCAACAATGAACCAAATTCCAATACAAACTATAATGGGATCAAATGCCAATAGAAACTATGATGGATGATGGGACCAAATACCAATACATTCAACAATGAACCAAATACCAATACAAACTATAATGGGAACAAATGCCAATAGAAACTATGATGGGACCAAATACCAATACATTCAACAATGAACCAAATACCAACACAAACTATGATGGAACAAAATACCTATGGAAACTACAATTTGACCAAATACCAATAAAAACCACAAAGAAACCAAATACCAATACAAACTATAAAGGGATCAAATAATAATCCGAATAATTGTGTTACTAAAGGCTACTACAAACTATATTGAGACCAAATAGCAATACAAATTATAATGGAACCTATTACTAATCCAAACTTAAGTGCAACCAAATAAATACTCAAATGGAATCATAACCTAACAGCTTAATTCACCACAAATACATTTTATACAACGTAGACATTAGAAAGTACTAATTATGAATTCAAAATAAAAATATTAATGACAATCATCAAATTTATTGAACAGTAAGAAATTGATTGAACAGTGTTAAATTTTAAAATAACCAATAACTTGCCAATTAAACACGAATATAGTTAACTACTTTCTGTTCAAGGGAGGAGGAGATTATATATACAACTCTATGACATTGTTGCATTCTAAAATAAGTAACTGCAAAAATGTAATACACATGCTAATCAACCTCGTGTATAGTTAGAGAAATAGAAAAGTACGCTTTTGTAATAGAATTGTAAATCTCTATTTAGAATTATCATTAATATAACTTTAAAAAAATGAACTCCATCCGAAACACTGACTGAGACAATTAGACTATAAATATATCGTATAATTAACTTCCATCCAGGTCAATGACACATATTAGAAATATCCATTCTATTTTTTTAAAGAATAATTTAAACACCAATTATAAAGTTGTGTATTTAATTTTAATTATAATGTAAGGTTAAAATGACAATAACAATAATTATAAATAACTCTGTTGTAGGAACTATACGTTTATAAAAACTTAATATTTTCCAGTCTATTTGAACAGCGTTAGAAAAAAGGTTATAATTAAACCGTTGTAAACAATGTCGACGCACTTGAGGAAGTAAACCATTTTTTTTTTTTTTTTAGATAAATCCTTGGAATATTTAATTTTAATGTTGACTACACTGATTAATTGTTTTGAGTTTAAACAAAAGATTAGTTAAAACTGATTTCAATATGTCGGTTCATTCACAGATGGATAGATGGAGAAGAGAGAGGTTATAATATTCTTAACAGGTTATGATTCTCTGTATCACTTAAATGGAACTGACGACTAGCGGATCTCCGCTCGACATGATTTATCTATGTCCTTCTTCTAGATTCTGGGGGATCCGCAAAAAGCTCGTTCCATACCATCTTTTTCGAGGAGCCGCTGCAAAAACAATAGTGAACCATCACTTCAAGTCCTCTTCTATTTTTTTATGTTTTTGTTTTTGCCATTTTTATGTTTAGGCTATGGAACATAAGTCAAAAACTTTACGTTACTTTTAGCTTAAAAACTCTGTGTGTAATCCAGTCTCCAGCTGTGGGCCTCCCTCCACCGCACGTCATAGGGCCGAAGAGAGTCGAAAAGATTTATACGTGTGACAGTGAGTTAGGAAAGTACAGGAGGTTGCCATCACATCAACTCTCAGCCCTCTAGGCCTACCTAGTATGAAGGCATATTAACAATTCGTAGAAGGCGGGCCGGCGCCTTTGAATTCAGTATTTTGTAATCAAGCCACGGCAGTGCCGGTGTGGAGATAAGAATAAAAATTATCTTCCATCTACTTTTATCAATTACTTGAATAAATTACCGATTTTATTCCATTTTATGTCGGTAGTTTACGCAGAGCAAAAACATGAAAATGTCTCACTGTCTTGCGGACTCGTATGCAAGAAGTATTTCTTTCAGCTATGACCACTTGGAATGTTTTATAGATTTTATTTTTATTGAACGAGCGTAGTGAGTTCTTCGTTTCAGAGACTTGGGCTTTGAAAAGTTTGTGTGTTTGTTCGTTTGTTTAACGCTAACTGGAATAAAAATTGATCAATTTGAATGAAACTCGGCACAAAGGCGCATCGTAAAAATTGTGACAACTGTGTAGTTTTTGGAAATTCCACACTTCATATTTTCAAGAGGGGGGCCAACATGGCGTACATCTAAAAAAAATACATCGTCAGGTCTTAAAAAGTAGGAAAAGAGTAAGTAACTATTAAAATTTCACATTTAATATTTTCAATTCATGTAATACATCTTATAAAAAGGCTTAAAGAATAAGAAAATAAATAGTAATTATTATAACATTTAAATTAATATTTCTCGATGGTAGCCTACATAAAGGACGATTAAAGAAACTTTTTTCGTCAGCATATGTTATATATTGTTTAAAGGTATTTTAAAGGCCGTTTGGTACGGGGGAAATTATTCAAAAAAGTTATTGCAGGCTCACTGCAGTCGCATGTTTAGACAGCATTTGTAGATAATTATTATTTAATAGAGGTGTTGCAGGCTCGCTACGCCTGCCTGTTTATAAAAGTTTCATACTACAAATCTGATAAGTACTTTTGAAGATATATTGTATGTGTAAATAGATGTATGATTGTGCGCATATTGAAGAAAAACAAATGGGCGCAGAAGGTCGAAACTTGTATGAGACCAACAATGAGCAAATTATGACATACCAAACAAATTTCAACATGTAGTTTTTAAGATATTTTAGCTCTCACGGTTACACCTTTCTTCCGATCACTTTGAAATTTGGCATGTATGTGTCTTGTACCTGCCCACATATTTTAAAAATATAGCGACTTAAAAAAAATATTTTTCAAAAAAATTAGGGTAAAAAAACTTAAGGGTTAAATTTTTTTAATTTTTTTTCGACACCGTGAGGGGTATCATATGAAAGGGTACGTCGAGCTGATTACAAAAATATATAATTCTTTGGTAATAACTTTGATAGGGCGAGCGTAGGCGAGTTTGAAGCGGGTGTGAAACGTGTCCCCCCCCCCCTTCTATCTCGCTTATGTGAAGTGCAACAAATCTGAAAAAAAAAATCCTGAACATTCTTCGACCAAAAGTAAAGATACCACTTTTTGGAAATTTCGAAAAAAATATTATTTTATTTTTTATTGACAAAATACGTTTTATATAACTTTGGTCTTTTCGATGTATTAATATGGTTGTAGTCCGGTTCTGTAGCAAAAAAATACTTTATCAGAAGTTTTTTATGTGTTTTGAGAATATCAAGCTTTTTAGCATTTTAAAAAACACCATCAATAGGGTACTACTTAAACTATACAGGGTTGCCTACGGACCCTCGCTGTGTGCTAACTAGCACACACTTGACCTGTTTATAGATCATTAAATTAGTTTAAAACTTATCTATGGTCAAACAAAAACTACGCCCAACTGCCCTTACACGCAGATAAATACAATATGCGTTTTAGCTTTTTTCGCTTTGTCACAAGGAAGAAAGAAGCCAATAAATAAAATTATAATTTTGAATTATTAATTGAGGTGTTTGCTTCCGAGCTTACCGAAGGTAACGGAAGCTATGGGATCGTTCTGAAAAGCGCTGTAAAACATTTTTTATGTCTCCAATTCCAAGACAGAAATCCGGTTTCAAACATCAGGAAATATGTTTGGTTCCGTATCTGTCTTTCTGTCACCCATTTTTTACGAGCCAACATATCTTAAAAACTAGTCGTTAGATTTTATTGAAATTTGTATGGTAGGTCATAATTAGCCCATTGTTGGTCCCATATAAGTTTCAACCTTCTGCGCTCATTTGTTTCTCTTCCACATACGCACAAACATACATTTATTTACACCTATATCTTCAAAAGTACTTATCAGATTTTTATGAAATTTGGATGGTTTGTCCAAAGTAGCCCGTAGATAACCCCAGATTATTTCAACCATCTGCGCTCTTTTAATGTTGTCTAAATTTATACTTAAATTCATGTAAAAAATCAAAACAAAATAGACTGCCAATTGGTACGACACATAGCTTCCTCGCATCCTATCTCATAATTAATTGATTTTATACTTTTACAAGTCATTAGTGTCTAATTTGTTTAATTTTTCCCCCGTTTTTTTAATCTGTTAAAATCGTTTGGATTTTTTACATAAATTAAAGTATCAATTTAGCAAAATTTAAAGATCGCAGACTGTTAAAATTAATCTAGGGCTATCTGCCGGCTACTTTCGATAAACTATAAAAATTTCATTCAAATCAGATAAGTACCTTTGAAGCTATAGGTGCAAATATATGTATGTTTTGTGTGCAAGTGCAAGTGGAATAGAAACAAATGAGCGCAGAGGTTTGAAACTTATATGGGACCAACAATTAGCTAATTATGACCTACCATCCAAATTTTATTAAAATCGGACGTGTAGTTTTTAAGATATGTTGGATCGCAAAAATTGAATGACAGACCGACAGACAGACACGGAACCAAAAATGTTCCCTGATGTCAGAAACGGATTTCTGCCATGGAATTTTTGAAATCGGTGTCATAAAATATTTTCGTTCTTCAGAACGATCACATAGCTTCCTTTACCTTCGGTAAGCTCGGAAGCAAAATGTTGAATGATTTAAAAGTAGGGGAGGGGAATTAAAGTAAATGTGATAACAGGATGAGAGGAAGCTATGTCACATTAATTGGTAGACTAACTTGTTCAGTAATGCGTTTTAAGAATCCCTGAACACAATAATTAATTCCAAGGCAGAATCCGTTTCAGACATCAGGGAACATTTTTGGTCCTGTATCTGTCTGTCAGTATGTCGGTTTGTCAACCATTTTTGTGAACCCTCAAGTCATAAAAAACTACTCGTCCAATTTGAATGAGATTTAGGAGGTAGGTCATAATTAGTCTATTGTTAGACCTATAACAAGAAGGTAGTAAAAGAAAGCAAGAATCTATGTGCCACACTAATTGGCTGACTATATTAAATTTTATTTTATATACTGTTTATTTCCTCATATACTTAATATGAGTATATATGTAATGGTGCAAAAGTTCGATTTTGATATTTTTTAAATTTATTAAGGTCCAGAAAACTGGGTTTAAAAAAAAATTCAGTAGGTATATTTTTAAGCTGAGCGAAGTGAAGCTTTTATACTACACTTTGCATTTGGTTGGACACATACTCCTCCTGAACGGCTGAACCGATCACCACAAAATTTGGCACTATCATAGTGACCAATCAGTGGAAGGTATAAATCTGAAATGGTCCAAATTGCTACACGCAGGGGTATGGGGTACGGGGTACAAAAGTTAAAATAGTATATCGATGGCTAATAAGTGATACCTCGTAACTACCAAAATGGTGATTTTGAGGTTTTCATTATATTAGCCTTGGGAGGCTTGTCTGCAAGTACATGCGAGATCTTGTCAATGAAAAAAAATTCCTTCACATAGAAAATGGGCAGTCGAGACATCTTGTATTAGATTCGCAAACTATTTGTTATGTGATAGCTTGTAACTACACCTCGTATGTGTTTCTGGTGTATGTGTTTTGGCGAAGGTTAGTTGTGACACCTCATAACTGACCTCGTATGTGTTCACTAAGTGAACTTCACTTTATTAAAAAAGTGACACTGTGAGAACTCATAACTACGTTATTTTATAAACTGTTATAATTTGTCAGTTACCAATGTTTCAGAAGGGTTACATGTTATACAAATTTATAAAACACGTAAAAAACTTTGTCAGTTAAAGTAAATTTATTTTTTTAAATAGTTTTTGTTCCTCCTGTAAACCTGACATTTTGAAGATACGAGGTATCACTTATTAGCCTTCGATATGCCCTTCATAATGCATGTCGTTGGAAAGCTCTTTAAGAGTACAGTTATTGTTGTTATGTTCACTTTTGTCATATTTTCATTTATAGAGGGGGATAAAATAGAAAAACAGGAAAAAAACTGATTTTTAATTAAAAATTAGAAATATTACTATTTTTGATCCAATTTTAGCTGTTTATTAATAAAAAATTTATTGTTTAAGATTAAAATGCAGGCTCAGCTCAATATTGCAAGCAGACAAATGCATTGCACACCTAGTTTTTAAATATACTGAATATGTTATATACCACCTGTGCAGACAACAGTAACACAATAAGTGTTAATTCAGAAGTTTAATAGTGTATCGTCTGTAGTGTGTCTGTCAATAATGTGTCTGTCTGTACAGACGAAAAACAGATTTTTGGCTCATCAAAATACACTCTTCCATAAAAACAAAAAGAAATCTCTATCTAAAATCTGCTAGCTAATTAGCTAAATTCTGCTAGCTATTTAGCTAAATTCTGCTAGCTATTTAGCTAAAATCTAGAGCTATTTTCTTCTCGCTATATCGAGAAACTGAACTGTCTTTCTTCAAATTGATTATCTCTTTCCTTACTAACAAAGGTGTAACAATAGTTATACAGGGTGTGGCAAAAGTTCGGCAACGGCTAATTATCTCCGTTAATATTTGAGATATCAAACTGCGGTTTGTTGCAATCATTATCAAGGATAAAAAACTACTTTTTTTTGGTGGATACCCATTTCCCCGCCATTTTGGTTGCCGCCATATTGGATTCAACTTTAAAATTTCAAATTGGAACCCCTATACTGTGATACATATTTGGAAAGGCCTTGAAAAAAGAAAACATTTGCCCTAAACCAGAGCTTTTCATCTATCACCGTTTTAAAATGGCCGCCAGTTGAAATTACAAAATTGACATTTTTGACGTTTAATTACGGCAAAAGTAAAGGTTTTAGGGGAAAAAATGCTAGAGTAAATTTGTCTTATTTTTATTTTAGGGTAAAAAATAAAAGTTCAACGCTATTTTTTCCAAATTCTTATTTTTGTTATTATTTGGTTGCTATAGCAACCAGTTTTTATATTAATAAAGAAGCAACTTCTTCGTAACTTCTTACTCTATTTCCATATCTTCATCATAAGTAGAGAGAGTAATCCTTTCTTGATCAATCAAATGCATTGCATTTGCAACTTTAAAATGGCGGTTGATGAAAATTTTATAATTGCCATTTTCAACGCTTAATTGCTGCTAAAATAAGGCATTAAGAGAAAAAAAAATAAGGAGTAAAATTATCCTTTTTTAAACTCAAAAATTCAAAATTGGTTTAAACAAAATTAATAATTATTATTATTATTATTATTATTATAATTATTATTCAAGGGATCACCTTCATCTATAATAATATTAATAATTACATTTTCGGCTACGAAAGTAAAATGACTACGTTCGTTGCTCTATAGCAGTGTTTCCCAAACTTTTAACATCTGTGTACCCTTTCTATAATTTTCGTAACACTAAGTACCCCTCATTAAAAAAAAATCCATTTCTATTTTGGTTGCCTTTAATTATTTAATTCTATTTTTTCTAATTGTGTCAATCGGGGTATTGTTTTTTTAAAAAAATGAAATAATATAAATATAAACTATGTACTTTCTTTCTATAAAACGGTTATAATTCGTTCCCGCTTATATTGGAACATTTTCAACCCTTTAGGTTTAATCCGTTTTAAAAACACTTTCTATTTGTGAAATATTTACATATTATTACTATTGAAAAGTAATTTGTCCAAAACTAAAACAACTAAAACCAAGGAGTTAGGTCTAATAATGTGAGTCACTTCACTCATTGGGATTTGTCCCACGACTCTATAGTCGTCATGGAATAAATCTAACAAGAAATAGGATTAATTAAAAATAATAATAATAATATTAATAGAATATGCGATATGCGTATACTTCATTAACAATTTTTTTTTAGTACATAAACGAGAACAAATATCTAATTTAAGAACAAAATTAACAAGGAACCAAATTATGATGAACCGTTGCCTCAACATGAACAATTTTATCCATCTCAGGATAAAATTGACTGCACAGTCAGAGCCCGGTGCATCGCGTACCACCACCAAACTCTTCCCGTACCCCCAGGGGTACGCGTACCACACTTTGGGAAACACTGCTCTATAGCAACCAACTAATAATAAAAAATAAGAATTTAGAAAAAATATAGTTGAACTTTTATTTACTCCAGACAAATTTACTCTTGCATTTTTTCCCCAAAAACCTTTACTTTTGGCGTAATTAAACGTCAAAAATGTAAATTTTGTCATTTCAACTGGCCGCCATTTTGAAACGGTGAAAGATAAAAAGCTCTGGTTTGGGGCAAATGATTTCTTTTTTCAAGGTCTTTTCAAATATGTATCACAGTATAGGGGTTCCAATTTGAAATTTTAAAGTTGAATCCAATATGGCGGCAACCAAAATGGCGGGAAAATGGGTACCCACCAAAAAAAGTAGTTTTTTATCCATGATAATGATTGCAACAAACCGCAGTTTGATATCTCAAATATTAACGGAGATAATTAGCCGTTGCCGAACTTTTGCCACACCCTGTATAATATACATAAACATATTGTTACACGATTATCTGCTAAAGTAATGCAGCAAACAGCACCAAAAAGTCAATTTTTAAATCTAACTTACTCTCTGAAGTACATCTACTTATTTGTAAGAACGCTGTGGACTACTCGTAAATGTTCATTCAACAAAATGACTTTTGTATTGTACTAATTCGATTGCCAATTAAAATTCGACAACTCAAAAATAAAAGAAATTTATAAATGCTTTCGGGAAGTCTTAATTAAAAATTGTTTTGAGGTCAAGGACTTGACTCAACACAACACACTTGTTTTGTGTTTCTAAAAGCACTAAATTAATTAATTTATATTTTTACGTTACTAAAAATAAATTATAATAGTTAGTTAACTTTATTGTTATTACAAATTATAATTACAAGGCCATAAATATTTAATCTAGACTTGATAATTAAGCAATATAAACTACAGAGCATATTGTGACAATAACGAAGCAATATAAATTAAGATCAAAATATCTAATAAAGGCACTTCTGATTCTTATATGTACCTATGTAATAACTTTTTAATTTTTAATTTAGATAATGTCTTAGTATATATACTGAGGAAGTATTGTTATAGTATTAATTGTGATAGTAACTAGAGGAAGTATTAATTTTTGTGAGTTTAATGGATTTACCGTTTAGAGGTACCCTGAGTGCAAAAAAGTGTTTTTTAAAAAAATGTCTGTCTGCCGTCTGGAGCTTAAACTACTGGACCGATTGTTGACGAAATTTGACATGCATGTTCAGAAAAAAACATGCCGAGCCAAAATTGAGAAATCAATATAGCTCCAAATTTGGAGGCGATACCCCCAAATACTGTGAAAAAAAAACATGAAAAAAAATTATTTTTCGAAAATGGTTCTGACCATTTTTATAAAAAAAAAAATCAAAAATGTAGTCCATTTAAATACAAATCTAACGATATAATCTGTTTTTCTGGAAAAAATCTAATTTCTGAGGAAATAGCTTTAAACGTTGACGGAGAGAGGCCGGGTTCGATTCCTCGCCGAGGAGAAGTTATATTTATGATAAATTTTGATAAAATGTTCAATAATAATTAAATCTAGCTACGAAATAGTACATTACACGTCGAGTGCGGAAAGTAGCATTTTGCATGCGAGTGTGGAGTTTGCACCCGAGCGACATCGAGGGTAGTAAAACCACACGAGCAATGCAAAATGCCGTTTTCGCAAGAGTTGCGTACCGTACTTTATCTACGATTGTTAGAATTAAATAATAAATACAGAAAAAATAAACTTGCTGTATGTAAGTTCGTATCTCTTCTCTTGATAAAGATGGCATTAATCTTGAGTTGTATTTTTTGCAGAATTAATTATTTCTGGAGGAGTATTATTCTCTACATTTTCGTCCAAGCCACTTGATTTATTCATTGTTTTTCACTAAAAACTCGGTATGAACAGTTATTTTAATAAAAGAACTGCAAATCAGTTTTGTTAAATGTAAACAAACTCGCTAATCGTGCGTAAAGCTGAAGAATTCCTCTTCCTTACCGCGCTAGTGTGGTAAAGATAGGAATTATTCAGAACTATTAGACGCGCATGCGTAATGAATACAAGTACGTAAATAATCACTTTCTACGCATCTAAACAAAGATATAATGTTTATATTTCGTATCAATCGTAGATAAACAAATTAACAGATAACACTGGGCTAAGTAATTATGAACTCGCATATGAGGAAGTTTAGTTAGAATTATTATTAGATTTATTATTATTGCATGGATATTGGTAGTTTATTTAAATGCGAATCTAATCATCAAATTCATTTTCCCGGGTAAAACATTCAGTTACTGAGAAAAAAAAGCTCTAAATGCGAACGGTAAGAAGGTGGGTTCGATTCCCCCCAAGGGAGGAGTTATTTTTATGGTACATTTTGATATAATTTTCGATAATAATTTAATGTTACCACGAAAACTAGAACAAATAGAAAACACTGGA
Source organism: Gerris lacustris (assembly GCA_951217055.1). Taxonomy (NCBI): domain Eukaryota; kingdom Metazoa; phylum Arthropoda; class Insecta; order Hemiptera; family Gerridae; genus Gerris; species Gerris lacustris. The sequence goes on along the minus strand of OX578277.1, from coordinate 107,186,141 downwards.
CCATGTATTAATATTATTGAATGTAATTATGTAATCGTATATAAGAAAGATTTGTTCGAATTATTATTATATTTATTATTATATGGATAATATTATATAATTTTAGTAAACATTTAAAAAATAAAATAAAATAAAAAATTAATTACAATTGATAATTTAATTTTTTTTTTCCTCGCATTATTATTTATTTCTATTTAATTTTCAATTTAAACTTGTGAATTTATATAATTAAAGTAAGAGTTTTTATTAAAAGTAAAAAAGAGAATTATCTTGAAACCAAGATAATCTAGAACTATTATCTATCATTTTCGACGTCACAGTCACAACAAAACTGATAAGGAAACATTTTTATATCTAAATGTAATTAAAATTATCAGTACTAACAAATGTGTATGACTTTTAATTATTGCCTAGCCAGTAAAAATAATAATTTAATAAAATTCTTTAGTATTTTAATTTGATTTATTGTCTTTTCTTTTTAAATGACTAATCTAAACTAGTATTTACAAATATGTTACATCGTGTTGTTACAAGTTTGTTTAGGGTGATCTTCAAGACTACTCTGGTGATTTAATAAGTAGAGGTTTCCGGATTCAGAGTCCAATATATCTAGATTTTCCGGAGTAAACTATGCCACTGATTTAGTGAATTCTGACGTTTCGAATTCAATTACAAATTACTTATTTATAACACTTGGTCATACGGCATTGAACTGTCAGGATGCACAAAGAGTTCCAACTCTTATTGTGTCCAATCCCTTTAATCCATTACAGGGATCATTCCCATGGGAGTAGCTCATGATGACATTCGAAGATGCCAACCCATTATAGAGATAATTCTCAAGAGAGTTGCTCATGATGACATTCAACGATACCAATCCATCACAGGGATCATTCTCAAGGGAGTTGCTCATGATGCCATTCAACGATACCAATCCATTACAGGGATCATTCTCAAGATAGTTGCTCATGATGCCATTTAACGATACCAACCCATTACAGGGATCATTCTCAAGAGAGTTGCTCATGATGCCATTCAACGATATCAACCCATTACAGGGATCATTCTCAAGATAGTTGCTCATGATGCCATTTAACGATACCAACCCATTACAGGGATCATTCTCAAGAGAGTTGCTCATGATGCCATTCAACGATATCAACCCATTACAGGGATCATTCTCAAGGGAGTAGCTCATGATGCCATTCAACGATACCAACCCATTACAGGGATCATTCTCAAGGGAGTTGCTCATGAAGCCATTCAACGATATCAACCCATTACAGGGATCATTTTCAAGGGAGTTGCTCATGATGCCATTCAACGATACCAACCCATAACAGGGATCATTCTCTTGGGAGTGCTCATGATGCCATTCAACGATATCAACCCATAACAGGGATCATTCTCAAGGGAGTTGCTCATGATGCCATTCAACGATACCAACCCATTACAGGGATCATTCTCAAGGGAGTTGCTCATGATGCCATTCAACGATACCAACCCATTACAGGGATCATTCTCAAGGGAGTTGCTCATGATGCCATTCAACGATACCAATCCATAACAGGGATCATTCTCAAGGGAGTGCTTATGATGCCATTCAACGATATCAACCCATAACAGGGATCATTCTCAAGGGAGTTGCTCATGATGCCATTCAACGATGCCAACCCATTACTGGGATCATTGTGAAACAGACTTATGTCTTGGAATTTTTGAAATTGGAGACATAAAAAATGTTGATTTTACTGAACGATCACATAGCTTCCGTTACCTTTGTTAAGCTCGGAAGCAAAAGGGGGGAAATTGATACTTTCATTCAAGTCAAATTAAGATTTAAAAAACAGAGGGGGCATTAAATAAATTATACAATAATGTATTGTAAAAGTATAGAATCTTCAGAGTATACGCGAAAGGACGCGAGTAAGCTATGTGCCACACTGATGTCAAACTATTTTTTTTATACCTTTGTTTCAAGTCCTGATTAACATACAATTATTACAGGACAATATTACAAAATTATTACAGGACGATGAATCAGGCAATTGGCACATCTACTTGAAATGATCAGTGTAAAACTTATATCACCTCCCTGGGATTTGAACCTTCAGTAGAATATATCGGTGTTTGACTTTGGCTACAATTGAGTTACGTGTAAGCAAACCACTCTGCAGCCTATTCTTGTATTAAGGTCAGGTCGTACGAATATAAAAAAAATTGGCCTTCTATTGTGTCCAAGCTATTAATCTTAGATGTTTAGAGTTTTGAGCGTACCTTATACAATCAATTTGAAATCAATATTAAATTGTAGTCTGTCTATACAAAAATACTTCATTCAAAACACCGTTGATTATATTTTATTCAGAAAAAAATGGCTTGAAACTTTTTTACATTTATTATTATTATTATTATTATTATTATTATTATTATGAAAATTATTAAAGTTTATGATTATTAAGAGCATTATAAGCAGCAAGCGAAAAAGAGAGACATGCTGTTCATGGTACTTCTTTAGATTGTTCTTCCCCTGCTTTTTTTTAGATTATAAATAACTTTGATTAAATAACTATTAACATAAAGGGTTATTTAGCCAATGTACTTTGGGACAAAGGAATATCACACTTCTGTTTTTATAAGGGAGTAACAGTCTAAAGAAGAACATTCCATACACCTTCATTTTATTGTCACTCCCCTCTGTTTTTTTTTATAAGGGGAATGACAATCTAAAGAAGTGCCTTAATTAGACAATAATAGGAATTAAAAGCAATGTATTATTTAAGAAAGCCATGAGGAAGCTATAAGCCACACTTATTGGGAAATTATTTTTAGTTAAAATAGGTATATTATTATAAATATAATTTTGTAAACCCAACTTTTGGAAAGCAGCGCCTTAGTTTTGTTAAAACAATCCGATTTACAAGGCAAATATAACGCACTAGGTGATACAAACACATTTGGAAATTAACACTTTCGTTTGTTTTATAACCTAATCATCAATTTACTTGACAAGTGAAAACAACTTTTATCTACGATTGATACGAAATATAAACATTATATCTCTGTTTAGATGCGTAGAAAGTGATTTTTTACGTACTTGTATTCATTGCGCATGCGCGTCTCATTGTTCTGAAGAATTCCTCTTCTTTACCACGCTAGCGCGGTAAAGAAGAGGAATTCTTCGGCTTTACGCACGATTAGCGAGTTTGTTTACATTTAACGAAACTAATTTGCTGTTCTTTTATTAAAGTAACTGTTTATATCGAGTTTTTAGTGAAAAACAATGTGTTCGAACACTACATTCAAACACCAAAATCCAGTTTTATAACTAACTGTATTTATAAACGTTTTTTACAATAATTATATTTTTTGCTTGTCATTACAAGTAATTTGTAATGACACTAAACTTCAATTTAACTTGCCAACTTTGACACTCCAGCCCCAAGAAGTGCTGAAGCACGAAGTGCGTCTTAAACTCTCTGATTTTCTTTGTTTCCGCCGAGCTCTTCCTCTGGTGTTATTTCTAGTGGGTAGAGTCGCTGTATTGGCCGAAGACACTCGCCCTGCATTGTCTTTAGCCGCACCAAGCGTACTTCCCCATCAGCTCCTGGGAGTATAGAGATGACACGTCCAAGTGGCCACTCCACTCTCTTTTTCCCATCGCTGCCAATGTAATACAGCTCGCCAACCTTTACTTGGTCACTAGGAACCTCTCTTCCCCGATGGACAAGTTGACCAAGATATTCAGTTCGAAACCGCTGTTTAATTTGACCTATAACGTTGTTCCTATGCCTAAGGCGCCGGTTCAAGTTCTTCGTATCAATTTGTTCAAATTCGGTGGTCTTATTGCTTCTTGGTCCATGGAGAAAGAAGTCTGGTGATAATGGAGCCAAGTCCTCACAATCAGATGATATGTAGGTGAGAGGTCGCGCATTGATAACTGCTTCACACTCACAGAGTACAGTCGAGATTTCATCTGCTGTCAGGGATGCTCTTCCGAGAGAGCGACGTAAGAGATTTTTTACAAGCCCTATTAATCGTTCCCACCATCCTCCCCACCACGATGCAGTGGGAGGAATGAATACCCATTGAATCCTCTTATCTCCACTTTCCTTAGCTACTGTCTCCCAATCTACAGCTTTGAAGGCATTGTTGGTCCCCACAAAGTTTGTCCCATTATCACTGTAAACAGTCCTAGGTCTACCTCGTCTCGCAATAAATCTTCTAAATGCCAACAAGAATACCTCTGTAGAGAGACCTGGTACTAACTCTAAATGTACCGCTCTAAATACGGCACAAGTAAATAACGCAATCCATGCTTTGCTTCCCCCTTTCAGATACAATGGGCCTGCAAAATCTATCCCAGTGACTTCAAACACTGAACAGTCTTGAACCCTATCAGAAGGTAATGGCGCTGGTACAGGCTTTAACGATTTTGAACCATGTCTCCGACATGGAATACACCCCTTTATAGCTTTTTTAATGGTCTTTCGCCCTCCTAAAATCCAATAATGTTCTCTCAGAGCACAAAGTAACATTTGCACCCCTTGATGACACCCAGAAATGTGAACCTGTCTAATCAATGAATCCACCATTGCGTGATTTTTTTTTTTTTTTTTTTTTTTTTTATATCTAACTAAAATTTTCTGTAAAAATACTTCCGGCACCTCCGAAACACTCGCACAAGATGTGAAGGTGTCTCGAGAATTTACATCTTTTTTTACAACCACCTTTTTCCCAGCCTCATCGGACCTATTTATTGGCACATCAGGACACATTAAGGTCATATGTTTTTTTCCACACACAATACATCGCACCATCACTTTGCATTTACTAGCAATGTGGGCACTACCCATACACGTAAAACACCGTTTCTTATCTATTAATAATTTTTTCTTAGCATCTAACGACATTTTTTGTGCTAGAAAGCATTCTGCACTTCTATGTGTCTTTGAACAAAAAACGCATTTATTATTTTCAACGGAATTTGATCTTTTATCTGAATTTCTAGTACTGACTAAACTGGCAGATGTTGGGACAGTTCCTATTTGAGTTTTCTTACTATTATTACTGTCACTAATACCAAACCCAGACATAGCTAATGTTATCTTATCTTCTGCTTCTACTTCTGAAAGCAAAAATTTCATTAGCTCGTCAAGTCGTTCCTTAGGTGTAATTTGACCTGTTTTAGGAGCTCTTTGCCATGCCCTCAACATTTCCTCAGGCAAGCACGACTCCACCATAGGATATAACATTGGTCCACACTTACTTGCATCTCCCCACATAGTTTCAAGGGCTCTAAGATGTGATTTTAACTTATCATACAAGGAACCTAATGACAGTGTTTGTTGTCCTGTAGAATTTTGAAGAACTAATTTAAGCAAATCTCTTATATAATATTCGATTATTAAATCTTCCCTCCCAAATCTATCTTTTAAACTAGATATAGCACTTTTGTAATGTTCCCCACAGAGTGGAAAACTTTCAACAACCTCCCTAGCTCTCGAATGGGGAACAGTAGCTAATAGTAGATATTGAAATTTATCATCGTCACTCATTTCTTTATCTTCATCAATTTTTTTGAATTGTCCCCAAAAAATTAACCATTCTTTCACATCCCCATTGAAACGCACAAATTCAATTTTTGGTAGTTTAAATCTCTTACGTTCTCCTCGAAATTCACCTGAATGTGCAGTTTCCATCCTCGGCTGCACTACTGAGAAAGGACCGCTAGCTTGAAAACACTTTTCGACGTCTATCTTAACTTTTTTCGTATTTCGCGAAGTAATCACCAGCAGAGGCCAACTCGTTTTCCAGTTCCTCTTCTGAAGCGTTATCATTTAGCAGATGTTCATATATGGTTTCATCCAATCTTCTTACTGATGCGTACCTCTCATCCAAAAGAGTTAAATTTAATCTTATTGAAGTTGTATCCGGTGCTTCGGCTTGGGCCAACTGTTCTAACTTGGTTACGACTCTTGTAAGATTGGCTCTGAATGCACTCCTAGACTTCTTTAGTTGTTCCATCACAACGTCTTTGTCTTCAGTTTAATATAATATCAACTTCAAATATTATATTCCTTGATTGAACTGAATTTATTATTTTTTTTAACTGTCACGGTCGCCACTAATGTTCGAACACTACATTCAAACACCAAAATCCAGTTTTATAACTAACTGTATTTATAAACGTTTTTTACAATAATTATATTTTTTGCTTGTCATTACAAGTAATTTGTAATGACACTAAACTTCAATTTAACTTGCCAACTTTGACACAATGAATGAATCAAGTGGCTTTGACGAAAATGTAGAGAATAACACTCCTCCAGAAATAATTAATTCGGCAAAAAATACAACTCAAGAATTAATGCCATCTTTGCAAGAGGAGAGATACGAACTTACATACAGCAAATTTATTTTTTTCTGTATTTATTATTTAAATCTAACAATCGTAGATAAAGTACGGTACACAACTCGTGCGAAAACGGCATTTTGCATTGCTCATGTGGTTTTACTATCCTCGCTGTCGCTCGTGTGCAAACTCCACACTCGCATGCAAAATGCTACTTTCTGCACTCGACGCGTAATGTACTATTCCAAAACTACTTGATAAGACAAAGACTCTATACACAAAACCATCATAAAAAGAAAAAAAAACTCTTGGTGATAATACACATAGTTAGTAAAATAACGTCTTTGTTTTGATTTTGATTTTTGATAACCTAAAGGTAACCTTACAGGTTTATTTTATAATGTGATAAGATAAAAACTTTTTCAAATAGTTTTTTTTTTTCATTCAAGGAAGATTTGTTTTAAATCTACAGCCAACTAGTAAAATCGACTTTGTAAAACACAGTCCTTTGGAGAATAACACCCATGTTCGGTAAGAAAATCTACTTGATATACAAATTTAATCTACTTGATAAAACAAAACACTCTTGAAGAATAACACATTTGTTTTGTTATCATTGCTACTTTGCATAATCCTAAACTAATACTATCTACTTGGAAGCAAACTCTTTCGGAGAATAACACAGTTGTTTTGTTAACATTGCTAATTTGCATAATCCTAAACTAATACTATCTACTTGGAAGCAAACTCTTTCGGAGAATAACACAGTTGTTTTGTTAACATTGCTAATTTGCATAATCCCAAACTATTATAATCTACTAGAAAGCAAATTACTTTGGAGAATAACACAGTTGTTTTGTTAACATTGCTAATTTGCATAATCCCAAACTAATACTATCTACTTGGAAGCAAACTCTTTTGGAGAATAACACGGTTGTTTTGTTAACATTGCTAATTTGCATAATCCTAAACTAATACTATCTACTTGGAAGCAAACTCTTTCGGAGAATAACACAGTTGTTTTGTTAACATTGCTAATTTGCATAATCCCAAACTATTATAATCTACTAGAAAGCAAATTACTTTGGAGAATAACACAGTTGTTTTGTTATCATTGCTACTTTGCATAATCCTAAACTAATACTATCTACTTGGAAGCAAACTCTTTCGGAGAATAACACAGTTGTTTTGTTAACGTTGCTAATTTGCATAATCCCAAACTAATACTATCTACTTGGAAGCAAACTCTTTCGGAGAATAACACAGTTGTTTTGTTAACATTGCTAATTTGCATAATCCCAAACTAATACTATCTACTTGGAAGCAAACTCTTTTGGAGAATAACACAGTTGTTTTGTTAACATTGCTAATTTGCATAATCCCAAACTAATACTATCTACTTGGAAGCAAACTCTTTTGGAGAATAACACAGTTGTTTTGTTAACATTGCTAATTTGCATAATCCCAAACTAATACTATCTACTTGGAAGCAAACTCTTTTGGAGAATAACACAGTTGTTTTGTTAACATTGCTAATTTGCATAATCCCAAACTAATACTATCTACTTGGAAGCAAACTCTTTTGGAGAATAACACATTTGTTTTGTTAACATTGCTAATTTGCATAATCCCAAACTAATACTATCTACTTGGAAGCAAACTCTTTCGGAGAATATCACCGTTGTTTTGTTAACATTGCTAATTTGCATAATCCCAAACTAATACTATCTACTTGGAAGCAAACTCTTTTGGAGAATAACACCGTTGTTTTGTTAACATTGCTAATTTGCATAATCCCAAACTAATACTATCTACTTGGAAGCAAACTCTTTCGGAGAATAACACATTTGTTTTGTTAACATTGCTAATTTGCATAATCCCAAACTAATACTATCTACTTGGAAGCAAACTCTTTTGGAGAATAACACCGTGGTTTTGTAAACATTGCTATTTTGCATTATCCCAAACTAATATTATCTACTTGGAAGCAAACTCTTTTGCGGAATAACACCGTTGTTTTTTTAACATGTGTTTAGACTAAGATAATCTACTGCTAAATAGATTATCTTAGTCTGGGTTTTACAATGCTTTTATAATCCAAAATAGTTTGCCAAAACTATTTTGGATTATAAAAGCATTGTTTTATTAACACAATAACAATAAACAAACATGTATTTTAATTGATTAGGTAGTAAAACAGAATTGTTATTGGAGAATAACATGACTGGTTAGATACATAAACTAAAGCATTGTAGTTGTTCATAACCAAAACAATATAATTTATGTGTTTGAAACATTATTTTGATAATAATTCATCTACATTTTAAATCTAATCTAATTGCCAGGACAGAAAAATTATAATTTACTTGTGTACTAGATAAACTCGTTTGGAGAATGAAGCATTATTTTTGTTAAACTAAACTACTTGCTAAGATAAATATAATCTACTTGTTAAGATGAACTCGTTAGGAGAATAACATATTTGTATTGTTATACTTAACTACTTGTTAAGATAAATATAATCTACTTGTTAAGATAAACACGTTATGAGAGTGAGAGTAAGACATTTGTTTTGTTAAACTAAACTACTTGTTAAGATAAACACGTTATGAGAGTGAGAGTAAGACATTTGTTTTGTTAAACTAAACTACTTGTTAAGATAAACACGTTATGAGAGTGAGAGTAAGACATTTGTTTTGTTAAACTAAACTACTTGTTAAGATAAACACGTTATGAGAGTGAGAGTAAGACATTTGTTTTGTTAAACTAAACTACTTGTTAAGATAAACACGTTATGAGAGTGAGAGTAAGACATTTGTTTTGTTAAACTAAACTACTTGTTAAGATAAACACGTTATGAGAGTGAGAGTAAGACATTTGTTTTGTTAAACTAAACTACTTGTTAAGATAAACACGTTATGAGAGTGAGAGTAAGACATTTGTTTTGTTAAACTAAACTACTTGTTAAGATAAACACGTTATGAGAGTGAGAGTAAGACATTTGTTTTGTTAAACTAAACTACTTGTTAAGATAAACACGTTATGAGAGTGAGAGTAAGACATTTGTTTTGTTAAACTAAACTACTTGTTAAGATAAACACGTTATGAGAGTGAGAGTAAGACATTTGTTTTGTTAAACTAAACTACTTGTTAAGATAAACACGTTATGAGAGTGAGAGTAAGACATTTGTTTTGTTAAACTAAACTACTTGTTAAGATAAACACGTTATGAGAGCGAGAGTAATACATTTGTTTTGTTAAACTAAACTACTTGTTAAGATAAACACGTTATGAGAGTGAGAGTAAGACATTTATTTTGTTAAACTAAACTACTTGTTAAGATAAACACGTTATGAGAGCGAGAGTAAGACATTTGTTTTGTTAAACTAAACTACTTGTTAAGATAAACACGTTATGAGAGCGAGAGTAAGACATTTGTTTTGTTAAACTAAACTACTTGTTAAGATAAATATAATCTAATTGTTGATAAACACGTTATGAGAATAACATTTATCTTCTGTAGGGAGAAAAGGGTATATATGATTTTGGATTAGTTTAGAGTAGAGTAGAGGGACTAAAGTAAATCTTTTCTTCCCTGAATTCAAAAAGTGGGGAGAAAAAGTAAAAGTAGGGAGAAAAAGGATAACCTAACCAGGGAGCAAAAGAAGGATTTCCAACTTAATTATTTTGTAAATAATAGAGAATGAATGTCTAATGTAGTGAAGTTGTTGAAATCAGGTTGGCGACACTGCTTATTCGATCTTATTTGTAATTTACGCTTATCATTGTTTAAACCTGCATCTAAATAACCTTCTATTTGACTTTAATTGCAGTTTTTAATTTTGAATCCTTTATATTTACTATTAAAAGTGCTAAGAATTATTTTTATTTATTAAAATAATAAATAAAAATTGTGCAATGGATGAAGATGGGTTTCCTCCCTACTTGAGATATAATATTGTATGTACATCGGGAGTAAAGGGCGTTAATTTCCCTCGGTTGCGCCTCGGGAGCTAATTAGAGTTATTCCCTCGGCTTCGCCTCGGGATTTAGGGGCCATCGTTCCTTCGGCTTCGTCTCAAGAACCAACACAGGGAATAATGGCTTCCTTTACTCCCTAGGTGCATAAATAACAACTATTGTTGCGCACCCTAATTTAGTTAAATTATTCTACTTTTTAGGGCAAACATATAATTTACCTTTTTAATAACTTTTTTTTTTTTTTTTAATTACCCCTTTTTTTGTTAAATCAATCAACTTAAACGTGTTATGATAAATACGTTGGGCTTTGCTTAGTGAACCTTATCTACTTGTTAGGGCAAATTTGATTTACGTGTTAAGAATAAACAACACTACATAGTAATGAATAACACCTTTGTTTTACAAACACAGTCTACTATTGTAAAAATATAATTTACTAGTTAAGACAAATACGTATTATGGAAAATTATACGTTCGTTTTGATAAGGCATACTAATACTATTTAATAGATAAAATAAAACACTAATAACGAGTAGTACCTTTATTTGTTATATTAACTAATCTACTCGAAAATAAAATAAACAAAAATCTTGCATATGCACCTAATCTAGGAGATAGTGGGAAAATCTATTTTTTATTTTTGTGTTTAAACCCTAACCCTAACAATTACAATTTAAAGGTAGCATATATCTCTTATTATTTTCCTTAAATATTTAACATTAAAGTAAAAGCCTGACACTTGCCTTTTTAACAGCAATTATTTCAATCTAGAAGTTTAAAATATCGTCAAAATGAATCACATAATTGCCTAATTGCCACATAAATTGATTTCTAAACGAACTTAATCGCAAAGTTTTTCCTACTAAACGAGGACAAACTAGAAAACATTCGCTGAACCTCTAACAATATTACATTTATATTAGTCCGTCATAACGTTATATACATAAAATCAAACATGTATACATTCTACTGACAGATTTTGGACGACGTTCAAATATTTCTTTGGAGGGATCCAGATTCGGTCTGTTTCATTGTTCTGGATACAATCCAAAAGAATTTCTTTTTCTACTGATTCAAAATTTAAAAAAAAAACAAATAATGATCATTATATTGACAATACAACTCAAAAGTAACTAAAAACAAAACATTTGATCTAGTTTATCGAATTTATGTATCATAATTCATTAAAAAGCTATTTTTAAATTTATTGTAGAAATATACATAATCGATTTTTTTTTAAATTTTATTAATTTTTAAATTCTTCTTCAAGGTAATAATCGATATATTATCGAGGTGAAATCGATATATTAGGCGTTATTTATTTTAATTATGTTTATATACCTTTATTAAGTTTATTAAGTATTATGCATGCCTATTATAAAAGCATACAAATTGTATTATGTTATAGTGACTAGCGTTGTTTATGTAATATGCATGATTTTTTTATATATGTATATGCATTATTTTAAAGGAAAGAATGAGTAATTTTATGAAAACATTATATTATGTATATTATAAACAATATGTTTATAAGTCTTATAGATATGCAACTCTGTTTTATACCTAATTACTATGCATGACTTGACGAAAACATATCATATATAACTCTATTATAAGTAATATGCATGATTTGACGAAAACATATCATATATAACTCTATATTATAGGTAATATACATTATTTAACGAAAACTATTCACATATAAAACTCTATATTATAAGTGATATGCATGATTTGACGAAAACATATCATATCTAACTATATTATATTAATATGCGTGATTTAGCAAAAAAAAAATATCAAATATAACTCCTATTATAAGTGACATCCGTGATTTAGCAAAAACATGTCATATATAACTATATTATAAGTGACATCCGTGATTTAGAAAAAACATATCCTATATAACCCTATATTATAAGTAAAGTATGCATGATTTGACGAAAAAATATCATATCTAACTCTATATTATAAGAAATATGCATGATTTAACGAAAATATATCATATCTAACTCTTTATTATAAGTTATATATGTGATTTAGCCAAAACGTATCATATATAACTCTATATTATAAGTAATATGCGAGATTTAACGAAAATATATCATATCTAACTCTTCATTATAAGTAATATGTGTGATTTAGCAAAAACGTATCGTATATCTCTATATTACAAGTAATATGCGAGATTTAACGAAAATATATCATATCTAACTCTTTATTATAAGTAATATATGTGATTTAGCAAAAACGTATCATATATAACTATATTATAAGTAATATGCGTGATTTAACGAAAATATATCATATCAAACTCTTTATTACAAGTAATATGCATGATTTAACGAAAATATATCATATCAAACTCATTATTACAAGTAATATGCATAATTTAACGAAAATATATCATATCAAACTCTTTATTATAAGTAATATGCGTGATTTAACGAAAACATTTCATATCAAACTCTTTATTATAAGTAATATGTGTGATTTAGCAAAAACTGATCATATATCACTATATTAGAAGTAATATGCGTGATTTGACGAAAACATCATATATACAACTCCATATTATGAGTAAGATGCGAAATATACGAAACTTAAAAAAAGGAAATACTCGTAAAATATAACATAAATCATAAATATCATAAATTTTAATATTGATTTCATTTTTCCGTTAATAAATTTTATGAATGAATAAAATAACTTATATGCGCGATTATATTAAACATCTTTATATATATAATAATTAATAAATCATATGTCTAGTATAATAATAAAATAATCAAAATAATTTACCTTCCGGTTTGGCGGGCTGATTTAAATCCGATTGAGACCAAACTAAAACATGTTTACCACCTGTGTCTTCTTTCTTTTTACCGTTCATTGAAGCCATCGTTAATTAATTAATTAATTTTAATTTTTTAAAAATTAACTATTTATACTATTTCTTTGGTGTTTTCGTCAATGTGAAAATATAATAAGACGAATCTATTATTATATTTAATTTAAAAAGGTTAAAACTGAATTAATTTATTAAAAAATAAGTTTTTATTTAAAAAAAAATGTTATTAATTTAATTTAATAAAGTTTTATTTCAAGTACGAAACAAAAGCAAACTATTTATTATAAAACTATATTTAAAATTTATTTTAATAATTATTAATTATATTTGATATTTTCATAAGTTTTGATTTTGAATGTTCTTTTTTTTTAAAATCACTTAAACTAAACTGAAGAGAGCAAATTTTATATTTATTTTTAGGAAAACGTTGACAATTTTATAGTTTGTAAAAATATATATAAATGATAAATCATAGACACCGTTTTTAATAAAATGAAGTGGGACAGTTTTCCATTTCAATTTGTTAAAGAATACTTTTTTAACAATGATCTTCCTTATATCATTTCTTTGCTTTTATTATTTATTCTTTTTTTTTAAATTGTTATCTAAGATCAAACATTTAGTTAGATGTGGTTTTTTTCTTAAAAACGACTCGTTTTTCAGGAGAACGTAAAAGAAATAAAAAAAATTATAATTATTATAAATCAGAGATAAGAAGATGAAGAAGAATTAAATTTTATCATTAAGAAGAAAAAACGAGGTAGTAAGAAAAAATTGTTTGAACGAAAATGAACTACATTACGTATTTTTAATTTTTCTTTTTGAACAATTTGTCGCGATGCGACCGGTAACACTGAATGTACTAGACTGACGTATTTTCTCCTACTGGCATCGGAGATAAAAAAAAAACCGATTCAAAGCGATACTAGACGCGTAGGCAAGGTCGACTCAGGCAGACACTAGGAGGTCTAGTTCCTTCCCCCCACTACCTTTTTTTTACTGAAAACAAACAAAAAATAACACTAACTCTACGCGTAGAACACTAACCACTTAACCCTTAAAAACAAAAAGGACTAAATATAGACCAACAACAACAAAAAAATCTAAACCTTTAAATAGAACAAACTCCCAAAAAAAGAGCCCTTTTTAACGTCTAAATATTAGTTCACTTACCTCTTGAGTTAGAATTATAAAAAAAAAGAAGGATGATAATACTGACCCATATTAGTACATTTTTGTTCAACACCCACACACGCAAAAATATATATATTCTATATTTATGAGGTTGTTTGTTCCCTTGAAGCGTTATTGGTGGTCAATGCTGGAAGTTTAGAGTTTAGATACGGAAGCATCTGGAATCTTCTGCTACTTTTAACTTTTAAGATGCGTATATACATCTGCTAGCTGATGTAGACTGCCAATTAGTGTGGCACATAGCTTCCTCGCATCCTATATATATATATATATATATATATATATATATATATATATATATATATATATATATATATATATATAATTTATAAATTTTATGCTTTTACAAGCCATTATTGTTTAAATTATTGTTAATAATTTATGCGGGAAACTAATTGTTTCCCCCGTTTATTTAATCTGTGAAAATAGTTGAAGCGAGCGTAAGCGAGCTTCTTACATTCAACAAACTATACATCTTGTCTGTCTGTCTGTCTGCCTGTCAGAAACGTTTACGCGTGTGACGATAACTTGAGTAAAAGTTGACCGATTTAGTTGAAATTTGGTATACATGATCCTCTGACTAATACTCAGGCTAAGTTCGTTGGACAGCGTGATGCGCCCAAGATTTCGCGCGCAACGCTCGCGTAAAAGAGAGATTCAAAAATTAAATTGAAATTTCAGGACGGGAAAAGATTCTATCATCATCTATTCGATGAGATGAACATTTTTTACAAATAACATTTTTTAGTAAAACCAACAGCGACACCGCTATTAATAAAGATCGCTAAAACTATTAAAGCGGACCTAATCGTTTATAATAGAGAAAAAAACCTTTTTACCGATATCTTACGTTCTAACCTAACGATTTTAATAAAACTTCATATACACCATCTAATTCACAATTGAAACAGGCATGCAAAATTTCAATTTGATACATGGAGTAGATTTTTTGTAGCAAAGAGATACATTTTATAATAATTGAAAAGGAGTGTGGTTAGAGGAATTGTAAGAATGCGGGGTGGTTCCGTTACTACTAGCCGCTGTACTACTACTATACCCATTATCTATCAACTCATCATGATTCATGATTATCTATTTTTTCAATATTCAAAACATATTTATTACTATACGCTCGCTTCAATGATAGAGCCACGCGATGCCTAGTTTAATCTGTCGCTCAATTTTTGTAAACCAAAATATTTTAAAAACAACACGTCCGATTTAAATTAAACTTGCATGGTAGGTCATAATTAGCTCATTGTTGGTCCTATCTAAGTTTCAACCTTCTGCACTTATTTGTTTCTTATTCACATGCTCACAAATATGCATTTATTTACACATATATCTTCAAAAGTATACTTAACGGATTTGGATGAAAATTTTATAGTTTATTGAAAGTAACCCGCAGATAGCCACAGATTAATTTGAACAGTCTGCGCTCTTCAACTTTTGCTAAATTGATACTTTAATTCATGTAAAAAATCAAAACAATTTTGACAGATTAAAAATACGGGGGAAGCAAACAAACAAAGTATACAGTATACAATTATGGCTTGTAAAAGAATAAAATCAATAAAGTACGTAATAGGATGCGAAGAAACTATGCGCCACTCTAATTGGCAGTCTATTTCACATGAAATAAAGTATCAATTTAGCAGAAGTTAAAGAGCGCAGATGGTTGAAATTAATATGTGGCTGTCTGCGGGCTACGTTTGACAAACCATTAAATTTCATAAAAAAGCAGACGAGTACTTTTGAAGATATATGTATAGGTGTAAATAAACGTATGTTTGTGAGCATGTGGAAGAAAAAAGAAATGGATGAAACTTATATGGGACCAACAATGGGCCAAGTTATGACTTAACATCCAAATTTCATTAAAATCGGACGAGTAGTTTTTAAGAAATGGTGGTTCGCAAAAATTTAGCGATAGACCGACTGACTGACAAAACAGACACGGCACCAAAAATGTTCCCTGATGTCTGAAAGGGATTTCTGTCCTGGAATTTTGAAATTGTAGACATAACATTTTTTTTTCTCCTAAACTATCACATAGGTAGGTTCCGTTACCTTCGGTAAGCTCGGAAACAATATATATAATTAATCATTAATAAATAAAAGACAAAATAATAAAATTACTCACTTGTTTTATTTGGTAATCTACGCAACTTCGGTCTACACTCGAACAATGACGTCATGCAATCTACACCTGCCATAACTTTAAAACTGAATATTTGCTTAGCTAAGTCAACCACATTTATTCCAAGAAAAATAATTGTTTGTTTTGATTTGATGGTCTTTAAATAGATTTAATAACTTGTCTAAATTAATTTAACTTTTTTTAAATATACAATTATGCAAGTTACCACGAGCCTAAGGACTTGTATAATATAACATACAACACTTGCTTCTCTATTTCTATTATTTTTATTAATGTAAAAACGAATCAAAAAAGAATTAATGTAATTCACAAGTAATCGATTTTAGCATATTATATCGATTACCGCATTATTAAAAATATCTCGAAATAAACATTATATCAAATGCTAAATTGTTAGTAGAAGAGAAACGTAATTACGCGATGCAAGAATTCATATTCGTCTTACTTTCTATAAAGTCGAAATGATTTAGAATTATTAAAAAACATACGAAATTGAACTATGAATAATAAAAGATGCCAACAAACTAAATACACGGAATTTTAGAAAGATCTAGAAGTATCTAAGAATCAATATGAAACTACTGATAAAGAATAGGAATGATAAATATGTGACGTTATACAAAAAAGGACATCTTTTACGACTCCAAAAATAAAGATAAGGTACAATGTAGGCTTATAGATAAAGATTATAATTTAAAAATAGATTGTACCTATTTTTAAACCAGCTGGTTCTTAAGATGGGCTAAATAGTTTAATCTTTCTTAACTGTTATCAGCATATTATATTATAGTAGAAGCAAAATTTAAGGGACAATTTAAACTCATCTTTGGCTTCTTCCTTTATATGCAGGATTAAGAGATTCCTGCGAATATTCTTGACTTTTTAAAAAACTTCCAGATAGAACTATATTTATGGGCACGAATAAAGTTAAGAAATTATAAAAATCTACGCAGTTAATGACGTGATGTTAAAATCTAGAATCAAGAACAGTCACGCAAATACGTTACGTAATTTTAATTATAAATATGCATATATGCTTTTGGTTTTTAGTCAGGTTTAATATTACTACGGATGTGTTAGTATAGGAGAGTTTCAATTTGGTTATATTTAGGATTAAAAAAATAATAATAATATAATTAATGAGATTTCGTAAGAAGTAATTTTTTGATTCGGCGATCTTTGTTTAGTTTTTATATTGAAGAAACATTTGAATGAATGAATACCATTTATTAATAATTTTTGTACAATATTATTGTAACGATTATTAAATTATTATTATTACTATTATAATTATGATTATTATTACAATTTGACATAATTTATACAATCGAGTAGTGTCCCGACGACGCACCTCGAAATAATTTGTTATTGCTAAGCTAAGTCAACCACATTTATTCCAATAAAAATAAATGTTTGTTTTGAAATATTGGTCTTTAAATAGATATAATTACATATCTGTAATAACATAATAATTGGCAGAATATTAGTACAACCAACTTCACAATTAACGATAAACAGATTTCATAAACATTAGTTTCAAACTACGTTAATCAAATGACAGTATTTCTCAACAAATATATAATAAATATAAATAAAGATCTACAAAAAAAGATACAAACTAATGTTGGTTTCATAGTACATACATTAAACGACTAGTGCGGAAAGTAGCATTTTGCATGCGAGTGTGGAGTTTGCACCCGAGCGATAGCGAGGGTAGTAAAACCACACGAGCAATGCAAAATGCTGTTTTCGCACGAGTTTCGTACCGTACTTTATCTACGATTGTTAGATTTAAATAATAAATACAAAAAAAAAATAAACTTCCTGTATGCAAGTTCGCATTTCTCTTTTGATAAAGGTGACATTAATTCATTAGTTGTATTTTGTGCCAAATTAATTATTTCGGGAGGCTTATTATTATTATTGTTTTTCACTAAAAACTCGATATAAACAGTTACTTTAATTAAACAAACAGCAAATTAGTTTTGATAAATGTAAACAAACTTGCTAATCGTGCGAAAGGTGAAGAATTCTTCTTTTTTACTACCTCAGGGCGGTAAAAAAGAGGATTCTTCAGAATTATGAGACGCGCATGCGCAATGAATACAAGTAGTTAAAGAATCACTTTCTACGCATCTAAACAGAGATACAATGTTTATATTTCGTAGCAATAGTACATAAAAGTAGTTCAACTCTCCCATCAGTTCAACAGGTTTGAAAAACATATACAGCCACGCCCACACAAATCTATGAAAGTGAGATTTTATTAACAAGTTTGAGAAACCTGGAAATTGGTTGTAAGACCAGAGAAGTTGTGAATGGGGGTCTTATTATAATATTCTAACCTACAACAATGAACGTATTTCACTGCGAAATGTATTATTTATTTTTAATTTTACCTTTATACCGTTTTAGTTAAGGTATTTTCTCTTAATTAAATTCATCTCTTATTTTCTCAATGTCCTTTGATAAAATCATTGTCAAATCGTCGAACTCCTGTCACGTTACTTACGTTACTCTGTTACGTTACACTTGTTACTTTTAATCTAGGGCGTCGTCGCCGGGGGGGGGGGACGCGTCCCCCCCAATGTTTGAGATGTAATAAAGAATTTAACCTAAAAAAAAATTTAAAATATCTAACCCGTTTTAACTTTTCTACATATATTTTATCTTTAATAATATATTATCCATTGTGTGGCACTTCGATACCATGTTACTGTGAACAGTGAACAACTAATTTAGAATCTGAAGATGGCTATTAAGTCAGCCCAAACCTGTTATCAGTTATAACAAATACTTTGTGTGAAGACCTAGTGTTTCCTCCCCCTCGCCCTTTTCAAAATGATGACGATTATGTTATTTATTGTGTGGGGTAAATCTACATTATATGCCTCACCTAATTCTAAACGTCCTATTCGGTTTTTAGGGTTTCGTTAGTAAAACCAAAAAAAGAAACCCTGATAGTTTTGTTCCTGATTCTGTCTGTCACTCAAATTTTGCGTGTATGATTCCAATAAGTTTTGAATGAAAAGAGATAAAAACACGAAACTTTGCAGTATTAAAGATCGTTTTGACGCACATCAGGAAAAATATAGCAAACTCAAAATGATCAGCTGTTCAAATCTAAAATGGCGGATAATTCATTTCACGCGATTTTTATTTTAAGTGGGGTATCAATGAAAGATATATGAGTAGTGTTTAATTTTTAACGCCTATTTTTCAATAAAACATCAAAATTTTGGGCGCCCCCCCCCCCCCCCCCCTCTATAACTAACTTTCTGCTATTACTAAAAAATAAAACGCAAAATGTTCGGTCTGCTGGGCCATACAAAAAATAAGATTAACAATTTGAGTAAAATTTTGCTTGGGGTATCAAATGAAAGGTATTGAAGAGTAGATGAAGTGCGTGAAAGAAAATACTGAATTTATCGAGATACTACAACCGGAATCGTTTTTACAATGTACAGAGGTACTGTAAAAAGGAACAGTTTTAAAAAATAAAAAAAACGAACTAAATCGGACAGTACGAAATAAGGAGGACAAATAGTGTAGTTTTAGCAATTTTGATGTCAAAAGAGAAACCCTTTCCAAAAGAGAAAAAAAATCCCAACATTTTCCTAGGGCCACCAGACTCCCCCTACCTTCGTCTGGGGCTGTAATAGCTCGACCACCCTTTAAAATCCATGGTCAAATCTGCAAATTTGGCAGTGCAAAATTTGGACTAAACTTTATATTAATGCCACCCTAAGAAAGATGTTTTTCATAACTATTGATTAAATGACATAGTTTATAATAGATTTTAAGTAATATTGCATAATGGCTATTAACTGATCTATTTAATTTACACTGATTAGGTGGACAACTCTTATAATGTTACAATTACTATTTTTGAGTTTTAATATTAAAAGTCTTTTAAGAAACTTGTGGTCATACTTTTGTCCCAACGAACTACACCTATAATGAATACTTTATTATAATATGACGAAGTATTAAAATCAAATTTCACCTAGGAGATGCATAAAAACGCTGTTTTGAGAGGTAATATTTTCAAAATTTTCAGAGGAGGGCTTCCCCGGACCCCCGACATAACCTCTTTATAAAAATGTATATTTTAACTTTAACTTGAAATTTTGATAAAACCTTAATGATACTATGTAGACACCATTCATTAATGAAGCTCATTTTCCAATGTACAGAATTATGGACCCACTTTTGAAAATGCTAAACACGCAATACATACAAGTAATGCAAGTTCCAGTAAACATGCAGTGTTGATCTTTACTCGAACCAATTCACCAGATTTTTCTCTCCTTCATATTATATATTATATCTGCTTCCTCTTACGATGGGCTTTTGAAATTTAATTTAAAATCTAGATTAAGCTTAACCCTAGAACGACACACATATTTATTTTTACGTAAACTCCACACAGGGGTCAGTGAGACCCCAATTAATTAATTAATTAAAGATTTTCTTTTTTAATTATTTATATATTTTTGTAAATATAATTTGTCACACTAAAAATACCATGAAATTTTGACCAAAACAAATAAGGATTTTA
Source organism: Gerris lacustris (assembly GCA_951217055.1). Lineage (NCBI taxonomy): Eukaryota > Metazoa > Arthropoda > Insecta > Hemiptera > Gerridae > Gerris > Gerris lacustris. The sequence goes on along the minus strand of OX578277.1, from coordinate 107,165,041 downwards.
AAATTAAATAGTATACATATATATTTGCATCAAAATTGTTAGAGAAAAATTTAAACATTTAAAAATATATATATATAAAATTTGGTGTTCGTTAGAGAGGGTTAATATTTTATATTTATATATATTAAGAGTTGTTTTACAGAAAACAGGAACAAAATTATAGATTTTCTTATATATTCTGGCAAAGTTAAGCATTTTTGGCCTTAAATCTTTACTGTGATCCACTAAACCTTCAACTTGAAAGATGTTATATACGTCTACTAATAGTAATAAACATTTTATTTTGGAACTTTGGACAGTCTTAAACATTTCAGCAAAATAAATTATTAAAATAATTAAAAATTATTTGAATACAATAAAAAATAAGGCAGTTAACAGTGTTATATGAAACTATTACGTTAATGGCACAATGGCACACAGGGGTCTATGGGACCCCAACTCTAATTCCTATGAATACTGAAACTAAAACTAATAACATAGGTATTGTTATCAGTATTTACTCAGAAAGGTTCAAAGGTAAATTAGAAGGGAGTCTAGGTTTAGAGAAATACAAATTAAACAAAAAAACAATTATAGTACGTATGGGGTCTGTGGGACCCCAATAAGTCTTTCTAGGGTTAAGTAGCTTAAGACACAGTAAAAAAATGTAGTCCTTAATATTCAACCTTATCAAAAGGGGATAGTTTTAAAGTTTGCACTTTTATTACTGACTCACTAACTCCTAGAAACTTGAAATTTAGCACAATTGTAGCTATAGCCCCCCCCCCCCCCCCCCCCCAATATTATTGGCTTTGATCTCTCATAGCGTCCGCAATTATACACAGATTTTATTTATGATTCACTGGCTCAAATCTCACACTAATGCTCTTTAAAATCGAGTATTTTATTATTTTATAAATTCGTTCTATTTGCTGAGATCACGAATGTTAACTTTTTCCCGACAAAGTTAACAAATATAATTTTAAAAAATCGGTCCGAGACAACTCAGACAAACTTTCTCATAAACGACTTTATAATTACTTAGCCCAGAGTTATCCATTTATTAGTTTTTGTATGTACATTTAAATATTATTGAACATTTCATCAAAATGTATCATAAAAATAACTTCTCCTCGGCGGGGAATCGAACCCGGGCTCTCTCCGTCCGCGTTTTAAGCTATTTTCTCAGGAACTAGATTTTTCCCGGGAAAACGGTTTATGTCGTTGGATTCGTATTCAAATGGACTACATTTTAGGATTGTTTTAATCAAAATCGTCGGAACCTTTTTCAAGAAATTTTTTTTCATGTTTTTTCAGAGTTTTTGGGGGGTAGTGCCCCCAAATTTTGAGCTAAAATTCATTTCTCGATTTCGTCTCGGGGTATGATTTTTCTGAACATGTATGCCAAATTTCGTCAAAATCGGCCCCGTAGTTTAGGCTCCAGGCGTCTGCACAGACGAAGACGACAGACAGACATTTTTTTGGACTCAGGGGACCTCAAAACGTGTAAATCCATCAAAATCTCAAAATCGAATTTTAGCGCCATCTCAATACTTTCTCTTTATATGAGAATGAGAAAGTAAAAAATTGCAACATCACAATTTTATGTACTATTTAGGCGCATATTCTAAGAAACCTGTACGTATAGGATACATTTAGGCTTCAGATTCGGATTCAGTAACCTCAGAAACATGAGGTTGATACAATATAATGTTACGTTTCTGATCGAGGTATAAAACATCAGTACCTGTGATCACAGTATATCAGCATAGCATATCAGTTACGTAATATGAAGAACTCAGAAAAAATTTTAAAAAAATGTCAGGCCTCCTTTTAAATAAGTCAGCCAATCATCATTCAGAAACAAGCCAAGTGTTAAACATAACAAATAAATAAGCAATCTTGCTCATAAAAGTAGACGTGAAGTGAGTTGATGGATTAAAAAAATACATGTACACAATGTAGATATTATAACTACTTTGAAAGGCTGACTTTTTTGGGGGCTGGAACTTGGGCCTTTTTTTAACGGATAATAAATATTGGCTAAGGGTTATTATCACAGCTTTCAATAGAATTATACGTTTTGGGTGTTTTTAAGATCCTTTGGGTGGTTTTTAGCTGGATGTATAACGTACACAGTTTATAAGCTAGAGAGTTGACACTTGGAACAAAAATCAGTCCCTAGCTGCAGGTGTGCCGTCCGGAAAATGTTTTACCAGAATACCAACTTTCAACAAAGAAATTTGTAAAAAGTATCTCTCCACAATAACTTTATTACGAGACCTACTTTCAGCAGATAAATTTGTAAAAACTGTCTCTCCAGAATAGCTTTATTAAGAGGAGACCAACTTTCAACAGAGAAATTTGTAAAAAGTGTCTCTCCACAATACCTTTATTAAGAGGAGACCAACATTCAACAGAGCAATTTGTAAAAAGTGTCTCTCCACAATAGCTTTATTAAGAGGAGACCAACTTTCAACAGAGAAATTTGTAAAAAGTGTCTCTCACAAAATAGCTATATTAAGAGGGGACCAACTTTCAACAGAGAAATTTGTATAAAGTTTCTCTCCACAATATCTTTATTAAGAGGAGACCAACTTTCAACAGAGAAATTTGTAAAAAGCGTCTCTCCATAATAGCTTGATTAAGAGGAGGCCAACTTTCAACAGAGAAATTTGTAAAAAGCGTCTCTCCATAATAGCTTTATTAAGAGGAGACCAACTTTCGACAGAGAAATTTGTAAAAAGCGTCTCTTCACAATAGCTTTATTAAGAGGGGACCAACTTTCAACAGAGAAATTTGTAAAAAGCGTCTCTCTACAATAGCTTAGTAATTAAGAGGAGACTAACTTTCGACAGATGAATTTGTGAAAAGCGTCTCTCCACAATGGCTTTATTAAGAGGAGACCAACTTTCAACAGAAATAATTAATATAAAAATACCATTTTTGAAAACTGGTCTTATTTTCAACTTTTTTTTTTTGTTTCTGTATTCTTCACCTCAATTGTTTCCATTTGCAAAATTTGAGGAAGATTAAAAGACGGGAAGTGGTTCAAAATTGGGGTAATAGGTGTGCGATGAAACTTAAAAAGCAAAGAAATATGACGCCATTTTTTTTTTTTTTTTTGGTTTCTGTATCTTTACCCTTAGTTGTTTCCATGTGCAAAATTTGGGGAAGATTGAAATACGAGAAGTGGTTCAAAATCGGGGTAACGGAAACGTGCGATGAAACTTACAAAGCAAAGTAATATAAGACCAGTAAAAATACAATAAAAATAAAATTACAATTTTTTTTCAAATATTAAAAATCATTTCCGACTAGTCATGATATTTACAAATTATTTATTTATTTAATTTAATTTTTTTAACTACATTTATTAATTACTTATTATCATAATTATAGATTATCAGCAGAGGTCAGAACCTTGCAAGGCTAATGTACAACCGTATATAAGAAATTAGAAGCGTGGGATAAAAATTCAATTCTCTCATGGACCAAGTTCTGTAATGTTGTTCTCTTTATGTTCATAATGTGTATTATAAATATTCATGTTCTAAGTATTATATGCATCTGGATAATTTTCAAATAATAGTTTATTAATATAAATATTAGATTGAAGTTTCTTTGAATAGATTTATTTTTAAATTGTGTTTTTAATTGAAATTCATGGATTTTATAATGGTAATGAGTTGTGATATGATCAGTTTTATAAACAGCTGAATTTTTAAAGGTTTGTTCACTTCAACAATTTATTAGATAAATCACTTACAAATTAGAGGAAATACATTTGTAAATTTCGTATTAGAATATTTTATAGATTTTTCACATCTATTGTTCTTTTTCAAATTTAAAAAACTATAGTTTGAAAAAAAAAATGTTGATATATTTGTGGTATTTAATTCTAACTGTTCTGTGTTTTCTTATTTTTGGTTTTGTTTTCATTTTAAAGTCCGGTCAATTTCCGACGATTAAACGATACAGGGCAATTCAAAAGTTGCCCGGACCTAAAGGTGTTTGGTTGCTCGGAAACGCTCTTGAATTGAAGAATGTTCCGATCGAAGATCTTCTTATATGGTTGACGGAAAAAATGAAAAATCATAAAAGGTTCATGAGATTATGGTTATTAGTAGTTTCAAACGTTTATATAAAAGATCCAGATGATATTCAAACCCTTTTTAACAACACACTGTATATTAATAAAGGCCATGAATATATCATGTTCAGACCATGGTTAGACGAAGGACTTTTAACAAGTTCCGGAGAAAAATGGCATTCGAGAAGGAAATTATTAACACCTGCATTTCATTTTAAAATACTCGAAGATAACCTGATTAACTTTAACAAATGTTCAAAGATACTTTGCGAAAAGTTAAAAAATACTAAAGGTGAGGAAATCGACATAGAATCGTTTACAACTTTATGCACACTGGATATTATCATGGGAACTGCGATGGGAATCGATTTGAAATCGCAAACAGAAGGAAGTCAAGAATACGTATCGCAATTGAAAAGAGTAACGCAATTGTTAACGGAAAGAATGATGCGTCCACAACTCTTTTTAGATTGGATGTTCAATTTATCCAATACGGGTAAAGAATTTTATAAAGCCGTTAAATACCTGCACGATTACAGTTATAGAGTTATTAGGGAAAGAAGAAAAGAATTTTTCAATTCGTACGTAACAAGAAGCTCGAGTAAAAAGCACAAAGCATTTTTAGACAAGATGTTGGAATTCGAATCGATAAATCCAGGATCGTTTAGCGACAAAGATTTAAGAGAAGAAGTTGATACTTTTATGTTCGAAGGACACGATACGACATCTGCCGCACTTGTTTTCATATTCTTTAATTTAGCAACATATCCTGACATACAGGAGAAAGTTTATGAAGAATTAAGAGGGATTTTCAATTCGGAAAATGACGAAGTTACTGTTACCGATTTGAATAAGATGGTATACTTAGAGAAAGTTATAAAAGAAAGTTTAAGACTTTATCCGAGTGTCCCTGCAGTGACAAGATTACTCGAGAAGGATTTGATTTTGAACGATGGAACCCTAATTCCAACACATACGAACGTAATCACACCCATTTTTTTAGTGCATCGAAATGAAAAGCACTGGGAAGAACCGGAGAAATTCGATCCAGAAAGATTTTCAGAAGAGCAAGTGGTGAAGAGACACCCATACGCTTATATACCGTTCAGCGCAGGTCAGAGGAACTGTATAGGACAAAGATTCGCTATGATGGAACTCAAAACAGTCGTATCTTCCGTTATCAGACAACTTAAAATTGAACCTATAAGCAAAAGAGAAGAATTCAAAGCCATGCTCCATCTTGTACTTCGCTCAAGTAAACCAATCAAGTGCAGATTTGTACCCAGAAATTAAATAAAACTAACAACTTTAATGTATTGTGATAATGTAAAAACTAATACAAGTTGAAATTATAATATAAACAAATATTCATGACAATCTATACACCTCTTCGGATATTTCATTTTGGACCTTTAGACTCAGTGGCGTAAATAGCGCCCCTGCCAATATTTAACAGCCCTGGACTGGAGCGCCTGCTCCAGGGGGGCACCTAAAAATTAAGTAAACAATAATAAAAAATTGGTTAGAGACAACTCAAACAAACTTTCTCATATACGAGTTCATAATTATTTAGCCCAGTGTTTTCCATTTATTAGTTTTCGTATGTACATTTAATTATTATTTTAAACATTTTATCTAAGTACATCATAAAAATAACTTCTCCTCGGCGGGGAATCGAACCCGGCTTCTCTCTGTCCACGTTTAAAGCTATTTTCACAGGAACTAGATTAATCCCGGGAAATTTCCTTATATCTTTAGCTTTGTATTTAAATGGACTACGTTTTAGAATTTTTTAATCAAAAAATTCGGAACCTTTTTCGAGAAATAGTTAATAAATAGTTTTAGAAATTTATTTCTTTTCGCGTTTCTTCAGAGATTGCGAGGGGTAGCGCCCCCAAATTCGGATCTGAAATTCATATCTCGATTTCGCCTCGGGGTATGATTTTTCTAAACATGCATGCCAAATTTCTTCAAAATCGGCCCTGCAGTTTTGGCTCCATGCGTTTTTTTTTCACATATAAAGAGTAAGAATTGTAATAGCGTAAAAATTCGATTTTGATGGATTTACACGTTTTGAGGTTCCTTGAGCCCAAAAAAGTGGATTTTAAAAAATTTCGGTCGTCTGTCTGTCACCTGGCGTCTGTGCAGATGCTTAGAGCCTAAACTACTGGGCCAATTTTTGACGAAATTTGGCATTCATGTTTAGAAAAATCGTATCCCGAGGAGAAGTCGAGAAGTGAATTTTTGCTCCAAATTTGGGGGCGCTACCCCCCAAAATTTTAAATAAAAATATGAAAACATTATTTCTCGAAAACGGTGCGCCGAAGAATGAGTATAAAAAATTCTTAAATGGAGTCAATTTAAGTATACGAATCTACCGATATAAGCCGTTTTCCCGGGAAAAATATAGCTCCCGAGAAAACAGCTTTACTCGGAGAGAGTCCGGGTTCGATTCTCCACCGAGGAGAAGGTATCTTTATGATAAATTTTGGTAAAAAGTTCAATTATAATTAAGTGTACCTATGAAAACTCGAAAACTAATAAATGGAAAATACTGGGCTAAATAATTATGAACTCATATATAAGAAAGTTTGTTTGAGTTTTCTCGGACCGATTCCTATTAAAAATCCTGTAATAGATTGTATTTGAATGGAGTCAAATACAATCTAACCATATAAATCGCTTTCGCGTAAAAAAAACCAAGATATTTAAACATTTTTTTTTTTTTTGGCATAAATCTTAAATAAAATGCACAGTCAATTAGAGTAGCACATAGCTTCCTCGCGTTCTATCACGTACACTTAAATGATTTTAGGCTTTTAAAATCCATTATTGCCTAATTTATTAAATTTCCCCCCAATAAAGCCTGGTCGCTTGGTCTCGAGGTCCCTAGGCTCAGTAGGTTCGCTGTGCTATTGAAGAGGTAGGCCAAATAGAGAGGTGGGGGAACCGATCCACCTCCTATTCCCCTCGTCTATCTCCTTCCGCGCGTTCTCTCCTTAATAAAAACTATTCATCGTTTTAGCGATCTTTAACACTTCATAGCGGTGTCGCTGTTGGTTTTATTAAAAAATTGTATTTGAAAAAAATGTTTATCTCATTGAATAGATGAAGTTAGATTTTTACCCGACCTAAAAATTCCAATTTTAAATTTGAAGTTCACTTTTACGCGTGCGAATGCGTGAACGGATAACGTTGCCAAACGAACTCGTACTGGGCATTGGTAAAATGAACATGTGTACCAAATGTCATCAAAATCGGTCTACTTTTACTTTTACTCAAGTTATCGTCACACCTTTCAGGGGACGCGGACACATAGACCGACAGGCATACGGCATACATACAGACAGACAGACACGAGACCAAAAATGTTCCCTGATGTCTGAAACGGAATTCTGTCTTAGAATTTTTAAAATCGGAGACAAACTTTTTTCGTTAAGTGAACACAATGCTTCCGTTGCCTTCGGTAAACTCGGAAACAAAATTAAATAAAACGAAAAAAAATTAATTAATACAAGGAACCAACTACTCTACTATGAAAACAAAAATGTTTAACTTCGAAGTTGTTTCTCAATTAAATCAGATACAATGGGATTCAAATGCAGTATCAATATCTATATGAGAAAGTTATGTTCCATTTATCGGACCGATTTTGATTTTTTATTCTTAAAAAAAAAACGCATGCACAAATTAAAAGTTTAACTTCTCTACATTTTTCTATGAGTGGGTCAAAAAGTTACGCCAGTATTTGAAATATCATTCTCTCTAGCGTGAATGGTTCAGACAATATGAACTATAGTACGACGGACAGACAGACACATCTTAGTTTTAGTAGATGTACATTCATTTTTTTAATTTATTGTTGAACATTTCATCAAAATTTATCATAAATATAACCTCCTCGGCGGGAAAATCGAACCCGGTTTCTCTTCGTCCGCGTGTAAAGCTTATTCTCAGTAACTAGATTTTCCCGGGAAAGGACTTATATCGTTTGATTTGTATTTAAAGGGACTACATTTTCGATTTTGTTCAATCAAAATCGTCGGAACCGTTTTCGAGAAATAATTTATTTCCACGTTTTTTCAGAATTATTGGAGGGTAGTGCCCCTTATTTGGGGGCTAAAATTTGGAGCTAAAATTCATTTCTCGAATTCGCCTCGGGGTATGATTTTTCTGAATATGTATGCCAACTTTCGTCAATATCGGCCACGGCCCAGTAGTTTTGGCTCCAGGTGTCTGCACAAACAGACATTTTTTAAAACCCACTTTTTTCGACTCAAGGGACCTCAAAACCTGTAAATTCATCAAAATCTCAAAATCGAATTTACGTGCCATCACAATACTTTCTCTTTATATAAGAAAGTAAAAACTATAAGATACTATTGATAGTCAGTGCCAATCTATTGGAAACTATCAATAGTTCTCCGCCTCTAAAAGCACAGTATCTACCATTTAGGGATTTAGGTCTCTGGTTCTAGTATCGACAATCAAACTGTCAATATTAACAATATTATGTAAGTTAAAGTGGTGCTGCCACAAAAAAAGATGGCCCCACCACGAAATGCCCCCTACCAGTGCTATAATGGGCCCCCTGCCAGGAAAATATGGGCACAGAATTGAAGTAGATGCACAATCATAAACAGTTACGGGTTCTTCAGGTAATATCAAGAAATGTACCTAACAAATCCCTACCTTCCAATCGCTCCAATTTCTATCTACATTATAAAGTTTTATCTCAAATTTTGGCCAAACAGGACTGCGTGTTCCACACGCTTTGCTCCGAACTTACCGAAGGTAACGGAAGCATTGTGTTCACCTTTGAGAACGAAAAACTTTGATGTCTCCGATTTTAAAAATTCCAAGACAGAATTCCGTTTCAGACATCAGGGAACATTTTTGGTTTCGTGTCTGTCTGCCTGTCTGTCTTTCTGTCGGTCTGTGTGTCCGCGAATTATGAAACGTGTGCCGATAACTTGTTTAAATGTCGACCGATTTGATGAAATTTGGTAGACATGTTCATTTTACCAATGCCCAGGACGAGTTCGTTGGACAATGTCATCCGTACAAGGGTTCACAAGCAACGCTCGCGTAAACGTGAACTTCAAATTTAAAATTGGAATTTTGGGTCGGGAAAATAATCTATTCATTGAGACAAACATTTTTTTCAAATACAATTTTTTAGTAAAACTAACAGCGACACCGCTATGAAGTGTTAAAGATCGCTAAAACTATTAATAGTTTTTACACAATAAACAATATAACAATAATTTTAATGTTAATATAACAATAAAGTATATGATAATGATAGGATGCGAGGAAGCTATGTGCCACACTAATTGGCAGTCTATTTTTATAGTTGTGCACCAAATTAACATACAATAATAATCCATGATCTATTGATAATCCCCGTCCTGTAATAAACCTGGCAGTTGAATGGGACTAAAACCCCAAAGAAAAAAAAAAAATAATAATCCAATGGAATATCATTGTAAAAAGACTTTTTTACAATGATGTGAAGGGTGTGTGTGAGGAAACAAGGAATGTATATAAATCTGAATTGGGTGTGTGCTGCCATCTCTTGGCAACTAAAGAGTACAGTAGAGTCTCGCTTATCCGGACCCCGCTAGTCCGGACATCCTCTTAATCCGGACGGGCCAAAAACTATGTACAAATTGGAACCAGGGCCTGTTCAGAATTATGAATAATTAAGATAATTGGAGTTTCTACTTTTATTGTCTATTAAAAATTTATAAAATTGTTCCTAGTATAGTTTACAGGTGTATATTCCAACGTTCTAACACGAGGAATACCCGGTATTTTTGTTAAAAATAAACATATTTAGAATAATTAGGAAATAGTAAGAACACCGATTAATCTGTTTCGGTTCCATAGAAATGTAAGGGTCGGAAGATATAAAGGTAGTGTATTCCAATAAATACAATTTTATGTGACTAAGATGGGGATAGGGTTTTAAGAAACATATAGCGGCGTCTCAACGCAGTTCCAAGAAATTTCGCCAAGCCGCCAATGTCTAATATCTCAACTCTTTGTGAAATGATTATCGTTCCTCGAATTTCATATCGGAACACAGGAAGTTCTTCTCAGGAAGTCCCTTCTATACCTGCACCTGCGTAATAAATTGTCGTTTTATTTTAATTCATTTGATATTCGGACTGGTGACAGAACAGCTCTTAACTTAAATAGTGGACCTACGTTGTATAAGCATGTTTTGGAGACTAATATAAGTAATTTTTATGATAAAAACATCGATTTTAATAGTTTTACCCTACTAAACCTTGTTTTACAGACATTTTAAAACTGATTCCGTTTAATCCGGACGTTCGGTAATCCGGACTGGGTCCGGTCCCGTTACACCTGGATTAGCGAGACTCTACTGTACCATTAAATCTTTTAAATAGGTTTTGTTGGATGTTATTATTTTAAGATGTTATTTTATTTCTAACTTCATTTTTTAAAAGAAAACTACATGTAAAAAGATGAAATTTCATACAAATAAATGTAAAAATAAAAAATAGTTAGGTGTAAAAAAATAAAAATAAAATGAAAATTACAAAGTACAAAAATAAAAAGTTTTAACATGCTGCTTGAAAGAACTAGCAGGTTCCTTGCTCCTTAATTATTTAATTTTAGTCAAAATTAATTTGTACCATTAACTTTGAATTCACCTAATCAAAGTTGGAACCTATTTTTCATCAGTTTACATGTTGATCAGGATTAGTGAAAAAACTCTTTCAACTAGTGGACTTGTGCCTGGGAGAAATATGGCAGTAGGCATAGTTTAGTGATTCCTCACTCCAAACTAGATGTGCAATCAGTTGTCTGCTTGCAATATTGAGTTGAGGGTGCATTTTATTCATGCGTTAAAATCAGGGCTGGCGCTACCGTAAAGGCGAACTAGGCGACCGCCTAGGGCGATAGGGCCAAAGGGGCCCACAAACTCATTAGAGTGATACCGCGTATTTAAAGAGTTCACAGCAGTTCAAAATATAAATATTAAATGATTATAATTGAAAACAATGTTCTTTTAATGGTCTTAATAGTCCAGGAGATAGTGTGCAAAAAAGTGTCTGACTAACATCAAGCTAGAATTTTGAGTATAAGTAAATCTTTTGGGGCCTTTAATTTTTTTATTTATTAGTATACGTTTATTAAAACACAAAATAAAAAATACAATGCTAATACAACGTACAAAATAACCTTGGTCAGGGACCTTCAGGTAAGTTTCGTCCTCAAGAAAATTATTATCCTTGACAATAGTAGAAATAAATCAAATAAAAAATAACTAAATAAAATTAAAGAAATACGTGTAAACCTTATACAGTGATTTCATACTTTATAATGTAGTAATATAAGTAAATAAAAAATAAAAAATAGTGAATTAAAATTAAGAGAGAGGACTAAAAAGAAAATTGATATATATCATCTTAAAAAATTATTGATTTTCAGCAAATGTAACTAAAAACATATTTTAATTTTCTTTGAAGAGGAAAATACTATTTTTAATAATTAATATGAAAGTAATGAAAAAAAAAAAATAAAATAAAATAAAAAAAAAAAAAAAAAAAAAAAAAAAAATAATAATAATAAAAAAGAATGTCTTTACAGATAAGTAAAAGGAGGTTAATAGTATTTAATATTAACAACTGAACATGCAGGTAAAAAATAAAAAGAAGACTAGCTATAAAAAACAAGAAAACACATAACTTTTTTCTAGATCTAAGAATTACACATGCAAGAGGTGTTCAATATGTAGAACAAAAAAATAAATAAATAAATAAATAATAATAATTCGGGTAATTAAAAAAATTAATCTGACAAAAATAAAAGGAGCTTTAAGGGATGTTTGACTTTGTAGCTCTGTGATTCAAGGCGGCATTCGTGTAATTTACTAGAGCTCCCCAGTCAGATCCATTTAATAAATCAAGTGCTTTCTCCGAGTTTAATTTGGGTTTTCCGAGATGCCGATTTCTTAGCTGGCTGAGGCTGGTGCATTTGGCTAGAAAATGATGGAGATTCTCTGTACAGGGTCTACTACATAAAGGACAATCGAGCTGATTTTCCCTATCCCACGGTTTGTAACTCAGTTCAACCATGTCTGCTCTTAACTTTACTATACACCTAGCAGCCCTAAATCTCTGGGTGTCAAGATAGTGGTCCTGTGGGTTGAAGAAGAGGTGTCGATACAGTGGGTGGCTTGTACTCTCTTCTAGACGCAATTTGAATCGAGACTTCTCTCCAACAGTCATCGCACATAACAGCTGATCTGATAGATCTCCCCAGTTTGCCACTGGGTCGACAACATCATGTGATATAACACCGTGCTTGCTTAATAAAATGGACCATTCCTTATACCACGGACATTTCTTTTTTTATTATAGCGAGGGCCAATTGATTGGGAAGCCTAGAATTGTCCATGTTAAACAGAACTCTCTTAATATATTGGACATGTAGCCGATATGTGTATAGGTACATAGTGTTTAGGTTGGTCTCGTAAAGTAAAAAGTAATTGGGAGTGTGTTGAGGAAGACGAAACATTTTCTTAAGGAAGAAATGTTGAAGTTTCTCTACGTCGTCGTATTGAAGCCAACCCCACACTTGGGCACCGTAACACATAACGGATCGCGACACCGCATGAAACACTTTGAGTCTAGTCTTAAAATTGAAGTCTTTACCCGACCACAAAATTCCTCCTACATTATTCAGGGCTAATTTAGCTTTGGATAATTTCCCATTTAGATGGTTTTTCATATTAAGGGTCGAAGTGAGCAAAATACCTAAATAACAGTACTCCTTGACTTTTGGGGCCTTTAAAGAATATATATGGTCGGCTAAGTTCGTCTGCGGGACATAGCTTGGCAATAATAGGCATTTGTAAAAAAACAAACCGATGCAGAGCGGCCATGTCCCGCCCTTTTTGTGGACAATGTGATTTCCATGATCCTGAGTACGAACTTAGTTAGTAGACCAATAATCAAGTTGATGGTATTTTGTCACTTAATAGTTAACCTCTTTGATTTGGAGTAATATTTGACCAACTAACCTATTAAGTGACAAACTACCATCAACTTGATTATTGGTCTACTAAGTTCGTACACGTACACAAGATGTATGACACAAGAGAGATATGTAGGGCTGAGTATTTTGATCGAACAGGAATTAGCATAAAACACCTAAGATCTAACTACAGATCTAAATGAGTTAGTTTCAACATCTGGTAAACTCAAGGCTAGAAAACAATAATGTAAACTTTATCGTTGTTTAGTGAAGTTATTTTTTGTAGTTTAGTAAGTTATTTACATCGTAGCAGTACTTAACTGTCATTAAATAATATAAATTTTGGAAAAATTGTGTTTTATTTTTATATTTCCTAAAAGTGAGTGGCTGAATCGACTGATCGGCATTGGTTTGGAATGATAAGAGGGGGGGGGGGGGGGGGCGCTTTACTATAGTTTTGCCTAGGGCGCCAAAACCTCTTGTGCCGGCCCTGGTTAAAATTCATACTACATTCATTTGTTTGCATCACGCCAAGATCACATTTATCAAAAACCTGCCCTACAGTTGTTGACGGGAGATGTAACTCCGCATTGTTTTTTTTAAAAATCTGCATTTGATAGATTATTTTATTTGGCTCAATAACTAATTAAATAATTAAAACAATATCAATAAAAGTTATTATTAGTGAAATAATGCAGTACGCAGTATATATTAAACAGCTGATAGTTAACAATAAACATTTTTATTTATAAACAGCTGAAATCCGATCAAAAATAGCAATATTTCTAATTTTTAATTAAAAATAATTTTTTTTACTGTTTTTCTTTTTTTTACCCCCCTCTTAAATGAAAATGTGACAAAAGTGAACATATCAACAATAACTGTACTTTTAAAAAGCTTTCCAACGACATGCATCATGAAGGGCATATACTATTTTAACCTTATTGTACCCTGTACCGCTGTGTGTACCAATTTGGACCATTTCAGATTTATACCATCCTGTGATTGGTCACAATGACCCTGCCGAATTTTGTGCGGATCGGTTCAGCCATTCAGGAGGAGTATGTATCCAACCGAATGCAGTGTTTTTTAAGAGCTTCACTTCGCACAGTTCAATAAATTTGTTACATAACTGGACATTGATATATTACGCTAAGGACCACTTCGACACAGCTTACAAACTTTTTATAAATACCTGGACAATTAAAGGTTGTCTTGACGACCATGTGCAATCAGATGAAAAGAAGGGAAATATAGGAATGGTAATAAAGGAAACACAAGGAAAAGGATATTATACGCACTGGTAAACTAAGTTACACTAGAGACATGGCTCTAAGTCTAAAGAAAATCACAAGGTAGTTGCAAGAGTCGAAGAACTGAGAAGAAGTAGATGTGTTGCTCACAAGATCCAAGAAAAGAGAGAGAGAAGCATCTCTAGCATTTTGGGGGGAAAAAAAGGGAGGTAAAGCAAGAGTGCCAACAGAAAGAGGGACGGGACGAAAAAAAACTAAACGAAGACTAAGCGTAAGACTTAACTTAAAGCTTGGCAAAGACACCAAATATGAATTGAAATAAATACTCAAAAATTATTTACTAAGATTAGAAAGTTATCACCTCGTTACACCAAGTAATTAGTCTTTACCAAATTAATATACAGTAATAATGTATGATGACATATTATTGTAAAATTACTTTTTTATAATTATACTAGCTGGATACTATTGCTTCGCTATGAAGTGTGTTATTTTAATTTTTAATTTAAATCAAATTATAATTATTATTAACTATAACTCCAGCGCCGGGATTTGAACCATGGGCCTCTATATTTCCAGTATAGCACTCTACCAACTAAGCTACGCAGGAGCATGAGTTTCTCTGACGTTTATGATATCTTGTCCCGAATTTAAGCTTTCAATTTTCCACAAGTCTTAAAAGTCAACATTAATGACATAGAACTAGACCGAGAAATAACGCTTATAATTATAAAGTACCCAATTATTACCTGTACCTAGTACAATCAATTAGAAATTCATATTTTACAGTTCATACTACGGAAAGATTAAATTTTAATTTAAATCAAATTATAATTATTATTAACAACGGGAAGCAGACAGAGAAAAATACACTCCAGCGCCGGGATATAGAGGCCCGTGGTTCAAATCCTGGCGCTGGAGTGTATTTTTCTCTGTCTGTTTCCCGTTGTTAATAATAATTATAATTTTATTTATTTATTGTTTTTATATGGGTGTTCGACAACTTGGTCATGTACACCCGATAATTATAATTTTGTTTAAATTAAAATTTAATCTTTCCGTAGTATGAATAGTACCACAATCGTAAAATATGTTATTTTTAATTTGATGGGTTTATAATCCTACCATTAAGCATCTATTAAATTATTTTCCTAATAGAGAATATCTACATTCTATCCCTCCTCTTATTTCTATAGCCCTTCTCATTTGATAAGATAATTTGCACATATCCCAAATTACTAATTAATTCCAACTACTGATGAAAAATTCTTACACGTTAACTTTGGAGAAAAAGCTGCGGTGTTTTCCTTCTGTATCCCCCGTGTCTTTTCACAACCCTGAGTTAAAATGGGAATTATCTTTCATTAATACCTATGCTTACATCCAAAATAGCAGCTCTTTATCAATTATTAACTTCCTAACTTTAGAAGATCGGTCTGGGCTCAATTCCCCTTCTTTTCTTACTTTTCTCTATGTTCCCCTTAGGAATAACATTTTGTGCAATCCCAATTGGCAGATATCAATATAATTTAGAAATTATTATACTAGGTATAAACTCGAAGATTTTAATTTAGCGTTTTAAAGAAGTGGTGATGATTATGTTATAAAGGTTTAGGCATGGTAAGGAGTAAGGAGTGATTTATAAAAAAATTGTCTTCTTGATGATTTATAAACTATTTAAATAATATATGTTTTAAAAAATGAATCTAAATATTTTTTGACAGCGATTGAACAGTTCTTCCAACAGAAATTTTCACAGAACATAAAATACTGTCTGTAGCTTCTTCTGCAATTTTGATTAAATACATTTTTTATAAAAAATAAAATTATAATTTTTAAATCTATTTAAAAGCCCTATATAAAGCTAGCAAAAAGTTTTATAGCCTATAACACCTGCAAAATTGAGCTTAACTTCATTGTTGTTAAAATCTGTTCAGCAGTTTGGAGGTGATTGATGCACAGACAAATAGACACAACATTTTCTAAACATAAATTCGTTATCAGGACTGCTCATTTAGTGTAAATACAAAATTTGAGCCCAATCGGATAAATGTACAGACACCACTCCTATCTTATCTATTATATTTAAAGTTTTGGGAGGAAGGAAGAATCTAAATTGAGTATGTGCCGCCATCTGTTGGCAACTGAAGAGTACTATTAAATCTTCTAAGTTGGTTTTGCAAAGCAAGGAATGTTAATACCTATTATTAATATGTTTTAGTTGTAGTATAAGAAAAATTATTGAAAATGACCTAATAAAGAGAGAAAAGGGTCAAAACGTTTCATAATAAATATGAATATATGAAAACTAACAAGTTTTGATAGTATTTATTTAACACCTACAACATCCATCAAGAAAAAATACGTGTGGTGTCGTGGGACACCCGGTAGGAACAAAGTTCCTTACGCTTTTCATTAAATATAAATTATAAAATCGCTGTAATAACTACGTATACATGGTGGAGTTAGAAAAGAAACAAAATTAAAAGTAACTAACTATTTGTACTAGGAGAGTTAAGGCAAAATAAAATGAAGATCTTTATTTTATCTTTGAAGCGAGCGTCTTTCAATAAATAATGTATTGTATATTGAGAAAAAAGGTAATGATAAATTTATAGTTAAAGCAGATGGTTGTAGAACGAAAAACAACTGCCCTCCCAGACACCGTCGGCATATTACTCCAATTAAATATTAAAATAAAAAATATAAATCATTAACTCACAAAAACTTCTGCTTGTATCAGGTTTAAATGTTACATGCTTGTTTCAATTGTACTGTAGGTAATGTATACAAAGTTTCATTTAAATCTTTACGTTAGAACGTAAGATATCGGTAAAAACGTTGTTTTCTTTATTTTAATCGGTTTGGTCCGCTTTAATAAATTTAGCGATCGGTGTTGTATAAATAAATAAATTTATTTAATAAATAAATTTAGTATCGGTGATAGTAGTGTCGGTGTTCGTTTTACTAAAAAAAATTATTTCCAAAAGTTGTTTGTCTCATTAAATAGATGAAGTTAGAATTTTTTCCCGTCCAAATTTTTTAATATTCGAAGCTTACGTTTACGCGAGAATTGCACGTGAACGCTTGGGCGGATAACGTTGTCCAACGAACTTGTCCCTGACATTGGCAAAATGAACATGTGTATCAAATTTCAACTAAGTCGGTCAACTTTTACACAAGTTATCGCCATCAGTAGATTTCGTGACGGATTTTGCGAGACAGTGATTTTGTGACGGTGATTTTGGTATTTTTTTTTGGATTCACTCCCGGGCTCCAGAACGGGCCATAAGGAACTTCGTTTCAATAAGCCAGTGCATATACCACGTTTTTATAGAACCATATTACAAAGTTAATGCAAGTGCAATATAGTTTTATTTAGTATTTGATGATGTAGTGTACAAGAAATAATGAAAAATAACAGGGAACAAGGACGTTTGCAAACCCTGTTTGCGAATGCGCGTTTGGTGTGTACGAGGCTTAAGGTTACCCAGGATTGCTGGGCTCATTGGACAAACCTTGCTCTCCATCCACTCTTCAAAGGACATTAACTTGTTTTCTCCTAAACACTAAAAAATTAATCAAATTTACTTTAAACATTCATTGCTTTAAGCAAAACCAACATTAAAGGTTTAGTAGTACTCTTCAGTTGCCAACAGATAGCAGCACATACTCCATTTAGATTTTTTTTTTTTTTTTAGACATTCTTTGTTTCCTCACATCTATAATTATAATAAAGTCATTTTACAATAATATTTCATCATACTTACAGATTATTATTGTATATTAATTTGGTAAGGACTATAATTACTTGGTGTAATGAGATGGGAACTTTCTAATCTTAGTAAATTATTTATTTGTTGTGAGGTATCACTAAACTATGCCTACTGCCGAGTTTCTCCCGGGCACAAATCCACTAGAAATTAAAAGACTTCATACCAGTGATATTTTGACTCCTCCTGCA
Organism: Gerris lacustris; assembly: GCA_951217055.1. Classification (NCBI taxonomy): domain Eukaryota; kingdom Metazoa; phylum Arthropoda; class Insecta; order Hemiptera; family Gerridae; genus Gerris; species Gerris lacustris. The sequence goes on along the minus strand of OX578277.1, from coordinate 107,146,737 downwards.
ATAATTCTTAATCTATCAGATTGAATTGAATTTAGTAAAGTCTTAAAGTTAATTTTAATTCTGAATCTTTATTATTTACGTAGTTTAATCTAAAAATGTGTAACCAAAAAAAAAGGTTTTTAAAACAATACATACTAAATATTTTAATTATATATTATACTAGCCTTCACCCCGCGCGGGGCTCATGCTAGGTATTAGTGGCTATGTTTCCTATTGCCATGTAAGCCTAGTATTAAATGAAATGCCTAAATAGTTTTTTTTTCTAAGCCTTCTAGGAATAAAATCAGGGCTATATAAAACATTCATTCTGTTAATAAGAACATAATATTCTCCAAAGCGTAGTAAGGACTCTATCTATATATTATTTTAAAAAAAATAGCCAATAGAAACTAGTAAATATGAATAGTAATTTATAAAAATACTTAAAAAAGGTATAATAAATAAGAAAAAAAGTCCTTAAAACCAATTAGACTGGGAAGTCATTGAACAATCATTAAACAAGATGGTGCATTAATTTAATTACCAGACTCTTCTCTCAATACGGCAGTTGCACCAGTAAATATTTAATAATTCTAGTTCTAGGAATAATTGATAAAATAATAAATACTCAATTTAAAGAGCATTAGTGTGAGGTTTAACCACCCCAATCAGAAATTAAATCGGTCAACAATTGCGGACGCCATAAGAGCTCAAAGTCAATTTTTTCTTACAAGAAATACAATTTAGCTCTATTTAAGGTAGAACCGATGGAGTTACGAAAAAAAAGTCATAGAACCAAAGTTGTAGATCTTTTAAAATCAGTTACCGTTGGCGCAAACAGCTTGTTGATACGACTTACCGTTAAGCCACAGTAAGCCTCCAAAAAACTCTAAAGTGCATTCGCCATCTTATTTGTTTAAGGGGGGTAATAATATATTTTTTAACTTTTCGGATTTTTCCAGTCAGTTTGGGCCAATTTTGGACCAAACGCAAAAAACCGCGAGTCTCTAGGTGGTCTAGAAGTACTCAAACATTTTGATTAGTGAGTCTGTGGGGTTTGTTTACGGTAGGCCAACGTAATTTTTTTAGGTTATGTTTTATATACTTTTTTTTTTATAAAAATCTTAATAACTTTGGTTCTACTCAATATTTTTAGATGAAACTAAGCCTACAAATTGCGCAACATGTTTGCGCTCACCCCTGAAAAAAAAAAATTGATTTCATTTAGCCAGTTTTGCGCCTATAAAGTCTGACTGGGGCGACAGACACACATACATACACGAAAAAAGTTAAGGCCGGATTCGGTTTTTGGAATGTATAAAATGAAAAGGTATCCAAAAAAATGTTCAATTCTGACCAATGTACAGACAAAACTTTAATTTTATATATATTATATAATATATACTCTATAAATATAATATACTCTATTTGCTATAAACCTATTTTATAAATTAAATAAATAAAAACAAAAAATATTAATGTTTCATTACCTTATTTATCTGCCTTGTTATCCGCCAAGTCGAGCACAGCCAGGAACCAACTCACGGCAATTTGGAGCCCCCTCGATTATCCTATAGAAGATACTTAGATATATAAAACTAATTTTAATTTAAAGTTCATGACAAACTGAACTAGAAATAAAAATTTCACACCTCTACCCATAGTAGTTCATAAGATATATGAACCTAAAGTTTTGTTATTTCGTCACTCACTCATCATAATTCTAAGGCACTTCTAGCAATCCTAGAAACTTTAAATATTGTGTATAGTTAGAGTTTGTAGTACAAATAAAATAAAAATTAAAAATAACGAAAAAATCTGATTCCTTGCCCTTTCAAGGCTAATAGAAAAAACCTCCTATTCAAAATATTGTAAACAGCGCCACTAGAGCTACCTAGTGGAGAACTTTAAAACTAAAAAGTGATTTTTAGAACGTTCATTAAAGTTGATTTGACAGTATTGTTTGACAGTTTTCTTAAAGTGCAAACATATTTACTCCAGATAATATCATTTAGTTCAATTTGAACACCCACCGACCACGAAAGATTAACAAGAGCAAAGAAATAAAAAAAAAAAAACCAAGAACAAAGAAAGAAAAACAAAAAAATTGTTTGGTGCAAAAAGAAGTGAAATCCCAACAAAAACACTAGTGTAATAGTTATTTATGTAACTAGGGCCAATCCTCCTATTATTGAAATACTATTATTGAACTATTCAAATTAAAAAAACAAAAACAAGCAACAATATCAAATGTTACAATTATAAAAAATGAATTAACAGAAATACAGTAAAAACAAAACAAAATGATGATAATAGACAAGCTGCAGTGTTGCCACTAATTTAATTATTTATGATTATTTTAAGACCTACTATTTTTTGTAATATTTTTAATTCTTTTTTATCTTTTTACTCTATTCTATTTTCTAATATAATCTATAATAAGTATTAATAAACCTTTTTTTATAAATTTGTAATATTTTTAAGGTAAATTGTTCAAATAATTTAGGTTAAAGATAATATAAAATAAAAGGTTGTTTGTTTATTTATTGTATATTATGTATATTATTGTATATTGTATAGTTTGTTTATTGTAGTGGGGAATGTGGGCGTGGCTTAGCCTGGAAAAATCCTCAGCAAAATCGTATTTTGCTGCGTATTGTAAAGTTATCTTGAAACCTCAGAGAAATGAAATTTTCATGCCTAAAAACAGTTCAATAATGCGTAATTTTGCTGCCGCTAGTAGGAAAAAAAATAAGCCAAGTCTCGCGTAAAAAGTTGTGAGATCATAGGTTTAGCCAAGTCTCCCACTGTCCGAGTAAGTTCTACTAGGTCTAATTTATCCAGTGCAAGTACATGATGTTTGTCTGTCCCTCTCTCTATTCTCTTTCCCAAATCACTCTACACGTTTAAATTTAATAACATTTTCTGACTTGGCAAATACACAGAGAGGCAATACCCCAAAGGGGCTAAAATTAAATGCAATGTCGTATACAAATTTGTATCCTTGTGCAGCAACAAAAGAAAAAAAAAGAAAAAAATTATTTATTGATTTAAGTCGGTGTGTATTTGCCAAGTCAGAAAATGTTTTTAAATTTAAACGTGTAAAATCTTTTGAAAAGGCCAACATAATGGAAACCAATTAAACTAATGAAAATCTTTTGAAGAACAAACTTGTGGAAACTTTTTGAAGAACTTAACATAATGAAGCGAAGATCAGTCCAAATCAATGTTTCGGATTTACCAAAATTTCAGAAAATTGTATTTTGTTCCAGGGACAGATGGAGAAGTAGCGATTGCATATACCAATCAAACTATACATATTATCAATGGGGCAGCCTACTTCACCAAAACTCATAATTCATACAAATTTTGTTGTCACCTATAATTCAAGAACAAATGTTCAAATTTTAGTAAAATGATAGTAAATAATTACAAGATAAGGAACTTTTTATATACTACGTTTTAACATTTTCTGCCATAAATCATAAATTTGAAACCAATCAAAATGAAGATTGTAAATATGGGTCATGCCAAAACAAATAAAATAACTGGCGGATTTTTTCCAAACTAACTTTCCATACAGCAAGATTTGCTGAAAATGAATTAAATTCTGCTGAAAGATGGCTAAAAGTATTAAAATAATGCATTGTCATCGTGTTCTGAGCTATTCTAAAAGTTTCAAATGCCTAGCTACTCGGGAAGTTAGTTAAAAATCGATTGCAAGATTTGTACTGGACACAAACAAACAAGAAAGCAAGCTAAAAAAAAAAGTAGTAAATTATCCCTATATATTATTTTATAAGGCAAAAACTAAAGCTAAAGTAAAATAGTGGACAAATTTTGGTGGTCTGCTGACAGATACCTTCTGCCGCCTGATTGTTGCGATGCTATTCTTTTAATCATTATAATTATTTCATATAGCTATAGTCACTCCAACACCGCACTGATGCAGTAGAAACACCTACTACAGCATGAAGACGCTTGGTGCCTTTTGTCTTTATGACCCATCTATTGCTGTCTGAAATGTCGCTTACACTTTCTTTAAAAGCGCAAATTGTGCTATTGCATCAGTGCACTGATACAATGGCACAATTTGCACTTCTTAAAAAAAGTGTAAGCGACATTCGACATTTCAGACAGCAATAGATGGGTCATAAAGACAAAAAGCACCAAGCGCCTTTATTCTGTAATAGGTGTATCAACAGCGCCGTACTAATACAATAGCATATTGATTTAGCATATTTCTTCTGAAACATCGGTAAATTCAAAATTTAATTGATTTCTATTTAACTGATAATCAATAACTCCACATTATTAAACTTACAGCAATTCTAACATTTAAGGGTTTTTGTTTATAAAAAAGGATAAAAACCAACTTGTTTAATTTTTAATAAAATATATTTTTGTTCGATCTAAACTTAGTTATAAGATAAATATTGTATTAAGATAAACATTAAATGAGAATGTATTTTATATTTATATTATAAAAAATTTAAAATAAAAACAAGATCTCTAATACAATAAATAATTATTTGAGCATCTATATTCTGTTACAAATCTCAGCTCTACCTAATCCACCTGAAATGCACAAAATAGTTACCCTTTACAAATTTCTTGAGGCACTAAGTCCTGGATATTTAACCATATTATAACTGGATAGTTGCAGTAATGTCAAGATAAGGCCGCTCCCTGACTTGTCGGTACGATATATCGGTAAGCTAGTATGCCGATGCGGTAAGATTCTTTACCGAGCGCCTATATCTTACCGATTCGGTACAGATTCTTTAGTGCGGTAAGGAATCGGTAAGATATAGGCGCTCGGTAAAGAATCTTACCGCATCGGCATACTAGCTTACCGATACCATACCGACAAGTCAGGGAGCGGCCTAAGAGTTAACTCTGACACCATAGGGGAAAAAATTGAAGAGGGGAGCCAAGAGAGTTCTGAGATTTCGACACCTACAAGATCAGATGTCAAAAAGTCGAGCTCTTGATTAGCTCTGCCCACACTGTCAGAGTTAACTCTGATCTTGGCCCGACTGTCATCTGAACTTCTAAACATAAAAATCTCAACTCTCATTGGCCCCCTGTTAACTGTTAGAGTTAACACTTATCTTGACCCAACTATAGTGACAGTGAAAAACTTGTAGGCATCGAACGAGCCTCATTCTGTCGATGGATAATTGAAATTAAAATTTTTAAGAACAGAATTTATTTTATATTATTTAATGATTATTTTAAGTTATTTAAATGGAAATAAAATTTTTTTAAAAAAAGTGCATCGATAAGATAATCTTATTTTCTATTTTAATATTATAACATATTATATCTTAAAATGTTTTTTTGTTTATTATTATTTTTTATTTTTTTTAATTAAAACCCCCCAAAAGAAACCTTTCAGTAACAAATTAAAGATTAAAAAAAAAAAATAAAATAAAATAAAATAAAAAACAAAGAAACAAAATACATTAAATTTTATTTTACATATCACAAATTAATATGAATACAATTTCTTTTTATAATAAAAAGTTACAATATGCTAAAAATATTAAAATAATATTTTAATTAATTCCATTTAACAAGAAAATTAAAAAAAAAAAAAAAAAATCAAAAGTTATTTAAGTGCATGTATGTTTAAACTTATAAAAAAAAGAAAACTATAGATTTTAATAAATTTGTCATTTAGTAGGCAGATAATGGTTAATATATAGGGTAACTGGCGATATATGTGAAACATGAAGTGGGTTGTTCTACGCCTCAGGGGCTACAAAAAACACTATATAAACCAAGGGTCAAATCTTAACCGTTTTCTCACTAGGTCAAATTTTATAATTTTTTGATCACATGCCTTTGCTTATAAAAACACTAATTGCTCCCAAAGTACAGGGTGGTGCGCGGCAGACGCATGAATTTGAAGAGGGGATTGCTCCCTTCCTATTGGTCCTAGACGGTTGAGAGTAGGGTTTATGTTCCACGTTTCAGCAGGACGGGGCCAAAGCCCACACAGCAAGGGTTTGCGTAAACTTTTTGCAAGACAGATTTCCTGGGCGTCTCATCTCTTTAAGAGGCGATTTAAACTGCCCAGCAAGATCGCCTGATTTGGCTCCTTGTGATTTTTTTCTGTGGGGATACCTTAAATTCTTGGTGTACAGCGATCGTCCCAGAACCCTGGAAGCCCTCAAGAACAACATTCGAGCCAAAATTCCTGTGCAAATGCTCGAAAGAGTGCACAAAAACTTCGAAAAAAGGCTTAATCAGTGTTTGGAGTGTGAGAGGAACCACTTATCCGATACTTTGTTTAAATCTAGGTAAATTTAAATTTCCCATGTTATTAAATCAGGAAAAAATTAAAAAAAAAAAAAATATTTTGTAACATTCTGTGTTTTATTACATTTTCAAATTCATACGTCTGCCGTGCTCCACCCTGTATGAAAGCTAGAACAAAATTTTTGGTTTCGTTGTAAAGCTGGCAATATTTCCTACAAGTAAAGTGCAATTTTAATTTTCTTGCCCTCAAATTACATGACAAAAAATTATTACAAATTTTATTTTTAAGAAAAAATATAAAAATTCGATTTTTTGTGGTCCTATAACTTGGAATTGAACTGAGCTTAAACTGTTTGGATTTCAGGAAAAACTTCCTTATTTACTAATGTTTCGATTAATATTATACCCGTTCATAAGGTGGAATTTTTAGTAAACTTAGCTTAAAGTAAAAAAAGAACCATGTTTATTGCTATTGTTGACTTACAGGTGAGTAAATAATTAAAAAAGTAAGATAGGTTTAGTAAACTCACTTATATGTCAACAAAAACAACAATACACATGTTTCTTTTTTACTTTAAACGAAGTTTACCAAAATTTCCATCTTATGAATGGGTAATAATATTAATATTAATCGAAACGTAACTAAATTAGGAAGTTTTTCCTGAAGTCTGAACAGTTTAAGCTCAGTTCAATACCAAGTTATGGAACTACAAAGAAAAAAACATTTTAATTTTTTTTTATTAAAAATTAAATTTGTATAAATTTTTTGTCATTTAATTTGAGGGCATGGAAATTAAAATTACACTTTTCTTGTAAGTAATTTTGTCAGCTTTACGACAAAACCAAAAAATTTGTTCTAGCTTTTATTCTTTCAGAGCAATTAGTGTTTTTTATTAGCAAAGGCATACGATCTTAAAAAAATCATAAAATTTGAACTTGTGGGAGAACGTTTAAGATTTGACCCATGGTTTATATAGCGTTTTTTGTAGCCCTTGAGGCGTAGAACAACCTACTTCATTTTTTCACATATATCACCAGTCACCCTGTATATTATACATTATCTATTTTGGTTGAATGTCAATTGGGTACTCCGTAGTCAAAGATTGACTTCTATATTTGTTGTACAGTATAATGAAGAAGAACTTTGATAGGTAAGATCCATTTTGGTAGATTGGTCATTGGATATTCGACAATATTCAACGCTCAAATTTGGTGATTGACTGTAAATAATGGGGTAAAAGTGAATTGTATGGTGCTGTTTATAGAATCGAAGTAAAAAATTGATATTTTTTGTCCTAGAATTTTCAATAGCTCATTTTCTGAAGAAAAATAACCCTGCTGCATATAGACCAGGTAGAGGTCCAAATCGAAGTACAAAATTCGATGGTACCGTACATTTCACTTTAGCCAATAATGGATTGCTCAAATGAAAAACTATCTTAACAGTTTATTATCCAATTAAAAACCAAAATAGTAGATTGAACATGATCGACTAACTAAATTGGTGCTTGACTATCGATGCCAAAATTGTGGAACAATTGTCATCTATCTAAATTTCCACTTACCAAAGTGGTAGATAGACATTATTAGGCAAATGATAAACTTTAATTGGGAGAATGACTGAAATTGAGGCGTTCAAAACCAGAACGGGCCATCCCTCTAGAGTGCTGACCTGAGATACCTTTGCGGGCCAAGACACATGGCCCGTTCTGGTTGTAGATTTACAACTCTTTAAGCAGCTGGAACCAACCCAACACATGCTGCTATCTGTTGAGAAATAAGATAACTTAATATAGGCCACTATGGCACTCAAATATAAGCTAAAACCAAGTGTAAGCACCACTCAGCCTGTTTTGTGGGTTGGCCCGTTCTGGTTTTGAACTTCTCAATTGAGAAAATGGTTTACTGGTCACTACTAGGGAAATGCCCGAAAACTTAATTGACGCTTAATACCTTAATAACGTCAACTATCTTACTTAGTATTTGACTAAAATTGTAAGACGATTGCTAATAGGGCAATACTGAGCTTTCCAATAAGGCTCAACCTTTAATTAAGTTATTATAAAAATTAGTCAACTGTAAAATCCATTTTATTTTATAAATATAGCGGAGATTAATAAATACAACTGTAGGAAGAAAACTTAGTTAACTCCACTTATCTCGCAAGATTTTCACTTAAAACAGAAAAAAATCTCCACCTTTAAACTCACTTCCCTATAAAATTGAAGCCTATTGAAAAGGGGTTTTGTTTCAACGGAGATTTTGTAAAACTTACTCATGACGAATGAAATACAAAGATAGTACTTGATCAGTTCTTTTCTAAAAAAAAAACATTTAATAGAGATAAATGGAGTAAATTTTAAAAATTCATTACTTAAAGGTTAAACTATCAAAGTGATCAGGTTTATACTCCAATTTTAATTATTTGCAATATAATTTTAAATGGGTTAAAGAAGTTATGGGCTAAAATAAACAGTATGTTGCCATCGAAACCTTAATTAATTTTGTACTTCGATTTGGACCTCTACCTTTATAAGCAGCAGGGTTGTTTTTCTTCAGAAAATGAGTGGAGCACCCCAAATTTAGCTTTTTTAGGGATACAAGGCACTAGGTCCTAAGAATAAAAATCACGGATTTAGCCAGTTGGAAAAGGCACTATGAACCAACATGCTGGGGAGGTAAAGAGCACTATTTGGACATGTAGCTGTTTACCTCCGGAGTATTAAGAATAAGTTAGCACTATGTCCAGATAGTGCCCTATACCCACTCCACTTAGTAGTGAGAGAGCTACTAGTCTTATCAGTATGGCCTTGCGCCTTGCCTTATTACGTCTGTACAGTAGATTTTGCTTGATTCCCTTCGTCCAAAAAACTGACTTAAAATATCTTTGCTTCCCTTAGCGTCATGACCTCTCGTGAATTGATGATGGACATAAATCTTATATTTGTTTTACGTATCTCATTTATTATGTAGATGATTTTTTTTTACATTTGTTTAGAATCTGATCCCAAATAAAACTATTTCACTTACTATATACTGAATTTAAATTTCCTAATATAACATAATGGTTCCATAATAATAATATTCTTCAGGGTGGTCCAAAAGTCTCCCCACCCCTCTTAACTTTTGAAAGGTTTGAGATAAATTCATGAATTTGGAGGATCTGTACCATGTAAAGGGAAGTTTGTTTTCATGCAATCGCACACAAGGGGCAACCACCCACTTTGCACCCAGGCCACCCAACTTCAAAATTTCAAATTGAAGTGTATATTTTTGATAGCATATTTGGATTCTACTGTGAAAAATAATAAAATTTTATTTGAAACTTTTTTTTTATCTTCAATATTTTGTCCTTTATAGTTAAAAAAATTTGTAGATTTCAGCGCCTAGGGGCAAAATGGTGGTTGCCCCTAGTACGCGAGTGGATGAATACACACTTCCCTTTACAAGGTACAGATCCCTCAAGTTTCATTAATTTATTTCAACCTGTTCAAAAGTTAAGAGGGGGGCTTTTGGACCACCCTGTATATAGTTGTTAACACAGAGGTAAAAGGCACTACGTACAGTAATTAAACAATAATATTGATTAAAAATTAATTATTATTAAAGATTACCAAAATCTAAAATATGCACGTCAGATATGTGCAAATTGTACATATTATTCCATATAGAAAGTTTAAAAAGAGTGTCAATAAAAATAGCTCTCTTGAAAAATTTAGAATTTGGCGCATAGTGCTCTATACCTCCGATACACGGATATTTACTCTAAATAATGGACATATACAGCCTAACACCAATACTATAGTGGGCCCATTCAACAAACCTCCGAGGCAAATGAAGTTCAACCACTTATGCATATACTTGATATGAACATCAGTGTAATACAAGTCTCACCACTCAGGCAGTCCATCCAACCTGTCCAACCTCATATAATGCTTGTTCCAACCACACTTCAAACTGGTTTGGAACTGTCCGATCGGACCACATTTGAACGTTTTTTGCTAATGCACATTCGTCGTACAGTTTGAAACTAGTTTGAGGTGTGGTTGGAACAAACCTATAGTTAACTATTAGTTTCGCTTGAGTTACAAGCACAAGGCTACCAATATCCCCTTCATTAGCAATTAATTGTTTAGATTAAACCAAGTTAAACAACTAAACAAATAATAAAATAAAAGTTTAGAGAGGTTTTGATTTAAATCTTATTGTAGACCACCTTTAAAATAGTATGAAAACAATAATACCAACTTTAATTTTATTTTTTGATTCACTAATAGATTAGTTGTTTACAATTTAAATGTCAATGATTGCATTATTATCGAGTAGAAATAGCATCCAAACACTTCATTCAAAATACCAATAACTAAACGACAACCACAAAAAAAAACACTTAATATGAAAAAAAAAAAAAATAAATAAAACAATTTGTCGGGCTAATGTAAAGGAGACGGTGCTGAGCGGAATATCCAAGGGAACTATGACGTCATTCACGAGGCAAGAGGTGAGCAATCCTAGCGAACAAATGTGGTACTTACATTTGACATCAGTCATATAGTTCCTTAAACTGCCACAAGGTGAGTTCATCATGGTGATTCGCGATTTAAGCGACTCTGGTGGAAAAATGTTGTACTATATCTATAGTATTTCTTAATCTCTATTTCAATCTTCTTATTTTAGACTGATACTTGGATTTTCGTTTAATTTAAAAATGTTTACTGCCTTGCCTTCCTATGTGATTTAATTATAAACTATACATTAAACTATCTTCTTAATATGTATTAATATTTTATTGCAATACTTTCTCTGTTAGGAAGTAAAAAAAAAAAAAAAATCGGTCAGAGACAACTCAGACAAACTTTCTCTTATACAAGTTCATATTTACTTAGCTCAGTGTTTCCCATTTGTTAGTTTTCGTATGTAAATTTAATTATTACTGAACATTTCATCAAAATTTACCATAAAAATAACTTCTCCCAGGTGGGGAATCGAACCCTTACTTAAAACTCTCTGTCCACGTTTTAAGCCATTTCCTCAGGAACTAGACTTTTCCCGAAAAAAGGCTTATATCGATAGATTCGTATTTAATTGGACTATATTTTAGAATTTTTACATCAAAATCGTCGGAACAGTTTTCAAGAAATAATTATTGTTTCACGTTTTTCAGAGTTTTTGGGGGGTATCATCCCCAAATTAAAATTAGCATTTTTCAAATTAAAATTAGCATTTTAACTAGTAGCGTTACGTTAACCAAAGTAACTTTAGAGTCTTCTTTATTCTTAATGTTTATTTACTTTTTATAGAGTGTTAGAATTTTTTAAGTTCTATTTACTTATGATTAGAATTATGTATTATAAAAATTTAGTTGGTCCGTGGCAGTTTAGGAGTTAAATGACAGATTTAAGTACCACATTTGTCCGCTAGGATCACTCACCTCTTGCTTCGGGAATGACGTCACAGTTCCCCTGGATATTCCGCTCAGCACCGTCTCCTCTAATGTAAGACAACAATGGTAACCACGGAGAAGGTAATGTATTAATAGAAAACAGTTTGAGTAAGATTTGTTATGTATTACGTTTAAATTCTAGCAATTTCTGAACACCATGTATTTAAAAATGGACTTCAATTTTAGTAATTGAATACTGCTGCAATCTGGCTAGTATCGTAATTAACTGTTATTACGAGGTGATCTCCTACAAAGAATATTATTAAAAGTACGTAACTTCATCTCGATAAAATATGATTTAGGGAAGTCGTCACTTCCTATCCGTTCATAAGATGTCAAGATCAAACTCAAAGCTAAAACACACAAAATGTTATTATAAAATCTGTTTCTCATGGAACTTGAAATATTTTTTTTAAAACTTTGCTTTATTAAATTAGAAAAATATGTATAAATTATTATCGTTCTAAGAAATATGAATAATACACATCGGTTTGACACAGGCATGGGCTACATTTAGGCAGAAACATTGTCCTTTTAAAGAAATCATTGTAGATATTGCATTTCTAGATGTTTATGGGTCATTCGATTTTAATTACACTAGTAACCCGTATTTTCATTTAGAAATATGTTTACAACTATGTAGTAGAAAAGTTGTTAGTTTTCAAGTTGTTAACTACACGATATATAAAAAGAAATACGATAATTATAAAATAAAGATACATCAAACCTTAAATATGCTTTTCGAACTGGGAATACAATAAACTTAAAAGAAAAATAAAAAATACGAATTTTTTTTACAGGGAGGAAAAAAAATGTAACATCCGGAAATGATAAACTGAGTGGATATGAATTTTATTCGGCTTCGGAAGATGCCATAGCTCTGGCCTGGGCACGCACTCGCTTCTCGTACTCGAGTCTGTTCTGGCAGTAGATGGTGTAGGCTTCCGCCTGGGCAGGATCTTTGATGTTGGGTTCGTTCAGCAAGTCTTGTATACCGAGGAGGATCTGCTTTATTGTTATAGCGGGTCTCCAGTCTTTTTCTTCGTCTAAGAGCGAGAGACAGACTGTTCCCGAGGGGTAAACGTTAGGGTGGAACAGTGGCGGCTCGAACTTACATTTAGGCGGGCTCGTGGGGTAGTCGTCTTTGAATATCATTCTCAACTTGTACAGACCGGCTTCCCAAGGCGTCCCTTTCTTACCGGGGATGGCGCATTCCCAGTTCATAAGATTGAGTGAACCGTCCGTGTTCCTCGAAGGACGGGCGACGAAACCGAACGGATGGTCTTTTCGCCAACTTTTCCTCTCCTCGGACAACCGGGCAACGGCGATGCCAGACATGGTTACTTGGCGACAGCGAAACTTTTCGACACGACTTAAAAATAAAAAAGAAAAACGTTTGTGGGATATTCGAAATACGAATCTATAATTAAGTATACATACGATCGATTATTTCGACAGTTAATATAATACGAACCCTCGAAATATTAAACAATATTCCACGCTTTTTTCCGATAGAGGGAGAAACTATCAACAATCGCTTTCCGAGTGTAAAAAAAGGAGATTTGCGCATGCGCGACACACAGTGTTGACTCTAGTATAAAAGGAGGTTCCGATTCTAAATAAAAATCTTCCGATATTCATCTCAGATGACAGTTGTTTCTAGTTTATAATAATTTTCATATTAAATCTAAATCCATATTTTTTATGACCTTGCGCAGTACCAGACCAAGGTAGTAAAGATCCAGAGGACTCAGAGGCCAACAATTAACGCTAATATAAGCATCAGTGGCAGCAGCCCAGACGAATCGGGGGTCCAGTGGTGCACTCGCACTCCTGATCCTGAACTCAGTGATGTTGATATCTGCCAGAAGATAATTAAAATAAATGCTTGAATCTGAATATTAAAAATAATAAATAAAGAAATCTATTTTTCTATAAATATGCATACATACATGTTACATGTTATATTAGGTATTGATTGATGATTGATAATTATACAATTTTAAATTTAATACCCTGTAAAAAAATTTTTTTTATACTCTCTCATCACTGCTAAACATGATCTAATTTTAAATGAATTTGGCTATGTTCATGTTCATAGATTCAATAACATAGTTCAACTGTTTCTGTTATACCGAGTTTTCGAATTCAAGATCCGGTCAAAATTTTTTAGATCTTCCCGCGTTGTTAAATTGTAAAAAGAGTATTGTGTTTACTCTGACTACCTGACAGCGTGGGAAAATAGAAAGGAGAGCCAATGAGATCTCGATATTTTTGCAATGTCAAAATCTCAAGCTCTCATCGATTTTTCCACACTGTCAGAGTTAAAACTTAAAATATTATTATAATTATTGGTCCCTTTGAATCAAAGTCGGGTTGGGCGGTTATTAAAAATAACCGGTTATTGTGAAAGAAGGTTATAACCGGGTCCACAAAATAACCGGTTATCTCTTTTTTTTTCGTGTAAGAGGGGGGGGGGGGGTAACGGATAACAAAAAAGTTTCAAAAGAAAGGTAATTTCCCCACCATTATAGTAAAACAGTACTTCCATGCCCTCCTGGACTGCAAGACGTCACCATTTCCTCTTTATCTACTAACTTTATGTCAAGGTCTACATTTAGATAGTTCTAAACTGAGGTGAATAATGGCGGGAATTATGATTTTTAGGGTTTCGTTGGTAAAACAAAAAAAAAAATACCCTTATAGTTTCGTTCCTGTGTCTGTCTGTCTGTCACTCTGTACGGTTCCAATAACTTTTGAATCAAAAGAGATAAAAACATGAAACTTTCCAGTATTAAAGAACGTTTTGACGCGCACACAGGAAACATATTATTATAGCGAACTAAAATTATCACCTGTTCAAATTCAACTCAAGCCAATGTGAAGGACTTTTGAGTTAATCGTTAATCTACCAAAAACACCTCACTATTCTACTCTACCGTCCCTTGTGCTAAAAAGTAAGCTACTGCACTCGACTGTTTACTCTACCAATGTAAACCAGGCTTTAAGCCCCTGTTTATAAGTAATTGTAAAGTACAAATTTTCTGTGTTTACCGTAATATAGGAAAACAGGTGTTTTTTGGGGTCCTCAGTTCACAAACTTAATCCTTTGACCACGGCAGGATGCACTGTGAGCACCACATAGTTTCTCTTTAGAGAAACTGCATGACGCCCTTGGTGCGTCATGGACAGTTAAAAAACCTCTCTTCAAGAAAGGAGTGGGGGAGCCATGCCATAAATTATGATATCGGTTTGGAAGAGGGGTGGCCATGTTAGTACAAGTCCAAGGGTTGGGTTGTCCAAGACGTTCTTGTTTCCTTTGTCATTGTTCTAAGTACCGTGTTTTTTTCTTGCCCATCACACTACTGGCATAAGGTAAAATATACAGAATTTTTTTGTAAAAAAAAAAAAAAAAAGTCATTAGCTAACATTATTTGTGTTTTTACGAATTTTTAGGGTTAATATTTGACATGTTTTGATTTTTTGACTGGGACGACACTGTAAACATAGACAGTAAACATTGCTTTCTCCAAAACCAAAACATGTATGATGCAACTTGTGGCGTCAAATCGGTTTTGTAAAGGCGCGTCCACACTATGACAGTTGGCAAGGCCAAGCGGCAAAGCCATCTGCCCGACTTAAGGCACGTCCACACTATGCCAAGCGGCAAGGAATGGCAAGGCCAAATGGCTTGTCAAGGGTAATGTGGACGTCTCCCTAGGCATTTGCTATATGCCAAGCTTGGCACAAAACGTGCCACTTGACATGCCAAGCCGAACCCAACGATTGTCGGTCCGGATCAAAGAATGCCACTTGGCAAGAAGTCGTATGGCAAGGTGTGGACGTGCCACCCGGCAACATTGCACTTGGCATCCAGCGTCGAGCCCCTTCTGACACCACTACTAACTTTTTTGTGTCTATAATTTATTAAAATTATTATCTCTTCGTTCTTCTTATCTTTTGTGACACCTCTTTTATTTTTATTTATTTTTATTTTTTCGTCATACATCACAATCACGACTAGCTTTGCCAGCTGCAGTGTGGACGGATGAATATTTTCGTGGTCCCATCTGGCCTTGCCAACTGGCATTGCACGGCATAGTGTGGACGCGCCTTTACGACTTCTTGCCATCTGGCTTTCTTTGATCCGGACCGACAATCGTCGGGTTCGGCTTGGCATGTCAAGTGGCACGTTTTGTGCCAAGCTTGGCAAATAGCAAGTGCCAAGGGAGACGTCCACATTACACTTGGCAATGCCATTTGGCCTTGCCATTCCTTGCCACTTGGCGTAGTGTGGACGCGCCTTAACATTCCATTTTTCTTAACCCATCCCATTTTTAATTCTTTCTTCTGAAATATATCAAATTCTAAAATAATTACTTCAGATGGCGTTGGTAAAAACAAAGCTTAAAAAAAAAATTTATATCTTCATACATACATATATCAATAATTATGAAGCATTAGTAAGGTCCAGGTTTTTCATATTTCAATTACACAATAAATTTTACAAATTTGTTATTTTTTTACATATTGAGTTATAAAATAAGTCAAAATAGAATAATAATATTTATTATATTGCAGTAAACCGCCATACACCAACGGTGACGCATATGGCACGTCATACCCATTTCAGTGATAAATTGTTCTTTCTGTGGCTGCATGACGTACAATGTGCGTCATCATATTACTTTATGTTTATAAACAATAAACAATAAAAAAACGATGCTGGTGCAATTTCATGCATATCTAAGGCCAGACTATCATAAATAAATGGAAAAGAAAATCAGTTCCAAGGAAGTACTTTTTCTTTCTTCTCTGCCGCAGTCAAAAGGTTTAAAAAATTAAAATGTTTACCAAATTTATAAATTCTTTTAAAGGGCAATTATAAAAGTTTAATTCTTTTAAAATGGAAAAGAGGAATGTAAGGAATAACTGTTGTTAAACACTATAAAATTAGTTTTCCTTTTTATTTTTTATACAAAAACAACATATATAATATATTTTATTTTTAATTTTAAATTTTTAAAACACATATTAATTCGACATTAAAAAACACATATTTTAAAATTTAAAAAACACATATTTTAAAATTTAAAAAACACATATTTTAAAATTTAAAAAACACATAGGTTTAGGTAACATTTAAAAGACACATATTAATATTTAAAAAACACATAAATATTTAATAAACACATATAAATATTTAAAAACACATAAATATTTAAAAAAACACATATAAATATTTAAAAACACATAAACAACACGTTTCACAAACAAATAGATTATTTTTATAAGTATGATTTGAGTAATGTGAATTAGATCTCTAACATATAAATTAAACATCAAATCTACAACATTCAGAACAATTATTTTTTTGTAAAATATTTCAGCACACTTTATGTAAACTACACGACAACTACAATTAGAAAGTAAACTTTAAGTATATCCTCATAAATATTTATGATAATGTTTGAAGACTAATTTTAAACAAAATAAATTATAATATTTGTAAAAGGAAAGTGTATTTTATAAGTAACTTTACCACATTATAATATATTTTCATCTTTACAATAAATACATAATAAAAATAGATATTATATAAAGAATAATATATAAGAGTAAATAGATAAAACAGGTTTTATTTATTTATTTTTTTTATTGTTATGTTTATCGTTTTTCTGGTCTCCAGAATAAATGGTTTGACAAAAAAATATCTTTTTGATTTTTAATTAAAACAGAAAAAATAATAATTTAATGTGCCCCTAAATGAGTTGATCAGAGTAAATAATTTTTTATTATTATTTTATCACAACTAAAGTGTGCCCTTTGAAGAGGTGATTAAGAGTAAATATTTTTATTAGTATTTTACGACATCTAAAGTGTGTTCCCGTAGGGCAAAATTAAATTTTCTTCTAAAAAAAAAAAAAAAAATCTAAATTATATTTTTAAATTTATTCTTTTGTAGAAATTGATTGATTGTAATATTATAGTTGTTTGTATCATGTCATTCTTACTTATACAATTTACTTAGTGAATGAATTCAAGTTAGTTCTCATTGAATAAGTCAAGAACTACGGCACACAACAAGAAGTAGTTTAATACTTAGGCCGCTCCCTGACTTATTGGTAAGATATCGGTGCGGTATCGGTAAGCTAGTATGCCGATGCGGTAAGATTCTTTACCGAGCGCCTATATCTTACCGATTCGGTAAAGATTCTTTACTGCGCGGTAAGGAATCGGTATACCGAGAGCCGGTAAGAACATCTTACCGACTCTCAGTATACCGATTCCGTACCGACAAGTCAGGGAGCGGCCTAAGTGGGATTTCTTTTGCATATGAGCATCGTAATGTTACTCAAAGTAATCTCACAATTCTTATTATCTTTCAATGTACAAGCATCATAATGTTACTCAAAGTAATCTCACAATTCTTAATATCTTTCGATGTACAAGCATCATAATGTTACTCAAAGCAACCTCATAATTCTTAATATCTTTCAATGTACAAGCATCATAATGTTACTCAAAGTAATCTCACAATTCTTATTATCTTTCGATGTACAAGCATCATAATGTTACTCAAAGTAATCTCATAATTCTTATTATCTTTCGATGTACAAGCATCATAATGTTACTCAAAGTAATCTCACAATTCTTATTATCTTTCGATGTACAAGCATCGTAATGTTACTCAAAGTAATCTCATAATTCTTATTATCTTTCGATGTACAAGCATCGTAATGTTACTCAAAGTAATCTCATAATTCATATTATCTTTAGATATACAAGCATCGTAATGTTAACTCAAAGTAATCTTGTAATTCTTATTATCTTTCAATGTATAAGAATCGTAATGTTATTCAAAGCAACCTCATAATTCCTATTATCTTTCGATTTACAAGCATCGTAATGTTACTCAATGTAATCTCACAATTCTTATTATCTTTCGATGTACAAGCATCATAATTTTACTCAAAGTAACATCAAAATTCTTAATATCTTTCGATGTACAAACATCGTAATGTTACTCAAAGTAATCTCATAATTCTTAATATCTTTCGATGTACAAGCATCGTAATGTTACTCAAAGTAACATCAAAATTCTTAATATCTTTCGATGTACAAGCATCGTAATGTTACTCAAAGTAATCTCATAATTCATATTATCTTTAGATATACAAGCATCGTAATGTTAACTCAAAGTAATCTTGTAATTCTTATTATCTTTCAATGTATAAGAATCGTAATGTTATTCAAAGCAACCTCATAATTCCTATTATCTTTTGATTTACAAGCATCGTAATGTTACTCAATGTAATCTCACAATTCTTATTATCTTTCGATGTACAAGCATCATAATGTTACTCAAAGTAACATCAAAATTCTTAATATCTTTCAATGTACAAGCATCATAATGTTACTCAAAGCAACCTCATAATTCTTATTATCTTTAGATATACAAGCATCGTAATGTTAACTCAAAGTAATCTTGTAATTCTTATTATCTTTCAATGTATAAGAATCGTAATGTTATTCAAAGCAACCTCATAATTCCTATTATCTTTTGATTTACAAGCATCGTAATGTTACTCAATGTAATCTCACAATTCTTATTATCTTTCGATGTACAAGCATCATAATTTTACTCAAAGTAACATCAAAATTCTTAATATCTTTCAATGTACAAGCATCATAATGTTACTCAAAGCAACCTCATAATTCTTATTATCTTTAGATATACAAGCATCGTAATGTTAACTCAAAGTAATCTTGTAATTCTTATTATCTTTCAATGTATAAGAATCGTAATGTTATTCAAAGCAACCTCATAATTCCTATTATCTTTCGATTTACAAGCATCGTAATGTTACTCAATGTAATCTCACAATTCTTATTATCTTTCGATGTACAAGCATCATAATTTTACTCAAAGTAACATCAAAATTCTTAATATCTTTCGATGTACAAACATCGTAATGTTACTCAATGTAATCTCACAATTCTTATTATCTTTCGATGTACAAGCATCATAATTTTACTCAAAGTAACATAAAAATTCTTAATATCTTTCGATGTACAAACATCGTAATGTTACTCAAAGTAATCTCATAATTCTTAATATCTTTCGATGTACAAGCATCGTAATGTTACTCAAAGTAATCTCACAATTCTTAATATCTTTAGATATACAAGCATCGTAATGTTACTCTAAGTAACATCAAAATTCTTAATATCTTTCGATGTACAAGAATCGTAATGTTTTTCAAAGTAACATTACAATTCTTACTTTCATTCAATGTACAAGCACATTAAAATTTAATGACAATATAAATAATAATACTTAATCGGTTTATGAACTAGTATGTGCAACATTAAAAGGTATTTTTTTTCAAATTGTAAAAATTAATTTCTCACAAAATAAAAATCATTGATAAATAAAAATAAACTTTGTTTGGTTAGTGTCAAAAAAGATTTTGCTTGATGACAAAAAAATGTTTTTTGATTAATGTCAAAAAAATGTTTTTTGATTAATGTCAAAAAAATGTTTTTTGATTAATGTCAAAAAAATGTTTTTGGTTAATAAAAAAATATTTGTTTATACAGTGTGTATACTAAACATGCATCACAAATGAAGGAGGTTTTTCCTTGGACTATTGAATAATTACACCTCAGAAGATTTTTCAATAAATAATTTCATTTTACAGATACAGGGCTATCTAACAAAAAGTGGTTTAATTTTACTCCAGTAAAAATAAAAATGTTACAAAACAACGGCCAACAATAGTACATTACGGGTCTAGTGCGGAAAGTAGCATTTTGCATGCAAGTGTGGAGTTTGCACCCGAGCGACAGCGAGGGTAGTAAAACCACACGAGCAATGCAAAATGCCGTTGTCGCATGAGTTGTGTACCATTCTTTATCTACGATTGTTAGATTTAAATAATAAATACAAAAAAAAAAAAAAATTGCTGTATGTAAGTTCGTATCTCTCTCTTGATAAAGATGGCATTAATTCTTGAGTTGTATTTTTTGCTGAATTAATTATTTCTGGAGGAGTATTATTCTTCACATTTTCATCAAAGTCACTTAATTCACTCATTGTTTTTCACTAAAACCTCGATATAAACAGTTACTTTAATAAAAGAAAAGCAAATTAGTTTTGTTAAATGTAAACAAACTCGCTAATCGTGCGTAAAGCTGAAGAATTCCTCTTCTATACCGCCCTAGGGTGGTAAAGAAGAGGAATTCTTCTGAACTATGAGATGTGCATGTGCAATGAATACAAGTAGGTAAAGAATCACTTTCTACGCATCTAAACAGAGATATAATGTTTATATTTCGTATCAATCGTAGATAAACATATTTACTGTACTAATCAAGAGCTTTTCAACAATATGCATCATGATAGGTTATGTGTGTTTTGACTTTTTTACCCCTGGGTCCTAAAAAAATTAAATATAAAAAAAAGTCCAGTCATGCACCATGACTTAATGAGCGAATTTTCAAAGAAATCTGCGTTTTATTGGCTTATGATAATATAGGAAAATTTTGGTTTAGAATTTGCTCGGGTGAAAAAAAAAATTGGTACACAGGGGTACGGGGTACAAAAGTCAAAATAGTATTTACCCTTCAAGATGCATGTCGTTGGAAAGCTCTTTAAGAGTACAGTAATTGTTGTTATTTACACTTTTATCATATTTTCACATAAAAGGGGGGTAAAATGGAAAAAACACGTTTTTTGACCCAATATGGTCAAAATTTGACCCCTAAATGGACTCCAAAAATTCTGGCCAACTCATCCTTTCTTTTGATATTATTGAAATTTTAAAATTTGTTTGAAATTTTTAAGTGCATCCCAAGGGGAGATATCGTCTGGAGTGACACATATATACATATATACATACATATATACATACATACATAAAAAAAGTGTTAAATTTCAGGAATCGATTCAGAATGGTCTAAAACGGATTTCCATGGAAAAATTTTTCAAAAATTCGCATTACAAAAATTTTGAAGCCATTGCAATAGCGTAATTTTCTTTGAAAATTCGCTAATAAACAATCACATAAGACATTAACTAACCTAATAAAGATAAATAAACACGAAACAAAATATATAAAAAAAATTTACCACTTTAACCTGCAACAAAAATACAAATTAGTACTAAGTACATAAACCACTTCTTTTAAAAAAATCAACCAATGACACACAGCTTTAATGTAAAAAATCAAAGCCTTTCAAATTATATACAACATAATAATAAAAGTAAAAAAAAAAAAAAATGAACAAAATTAGCTGTACCTAAGGTACAATAGATAGACATACGACAAAAAGTTATAGATCTTTTTAAATCAGTCACCACTGGTGCAGTAGTTTAGAAAAAAAACTCCTTACAGCTCAGCTTTAGAGTAAAGTTTATAACCATTTACCTTGCCCTGTATCTTCGAAATGACAAATTTTTCGAAAAAATTGCCTAAGATATAATAATTATTCTTAAAAGAGACCAACAAATAACCCCCTTAATTTGTGCTGCATTTTTAGTATACACCCTGTATATAAAATTAAATATCACATAAAATATAAATTATAATTTAGTAAGTAGTTGGTTCCTTGTATTGTTTCATTTAATTGCTGTTGGGTCTTAATTCTTGTTTTAATTCTGTATTACTCGTAACTGAGAATTATTATAATTCTTTCGTTCTTAAACATTAATAAGTTGTTATAAATGGTTAATGTCATAATATGTGTTAATGTCAGTAAAATGTCAGTAGAGTTGTCAGAATATTTAATAAAATCTGTTTCTAGCTTGAAAATGACCCAAGGAGGGGGTCGAAATATCGCTAAAGGGAGCGTATTATTTTTCCTTAACACTCAACAGCAATTAAATTATAATTTATATTTTCTATAATAAATTTAAAATTTCATCATTTCTCTCTGATTTATTTAAAAAAAAAAACTCTCAAAGGTATTTAAAATACATATAATCTTTTTCAAATCTTTAAAAAATATATCTTATGAAAAATTATTTTTCTTTTTTTAAAAAATAAATAAAATTCACTCTATTTTTAAAAAATATTAAAAAACTATTATTTTTTTTTTTTTTTTCAAATATAGGATACTGTTCAGTTTATGAAAGGGGATTTATTTTATTATTATTAATTTAATTAATTAATAATGAAATTATCCAATAAAAGTATAATGTAATAAAAAAAAAATTAAGTCAAGAAAAAAAAATTCAAATTTGAACTTAACTAATTATTAAAAGGAATATTTGAATAAAATTTAAGCTCATTAAGTTACATTTAACTTAATATTATTGTCACTTGCCTGTAGAAGATAGACCAATACATGATTTTTAACATATGAAACATATGTTCAACAATAGTGAATATTTTAAGATGTATTGTCATACATCTACAAGTAACTAAGAAACAAAATTATCATAACTTATTATAAAAATTGAAAAAAAAATAAAAAAATATAAATAAAAAGAATAAAAAATAATCAGCGAAAACAGCCTGGTGGCGGCTAGGACCGGCCATAAATTATATAAACAACTAATTATGCCAATTTTGATCACAAAAGTAACTTATAGACAAAGTTTTAAATTAATGGTAAAATATTTTTTCCAAAAAGTTTATCATGAAAGAGGTGTAGTTCAATAACCAAACAACGTCTTCACACAAAAATTGTAATTTGAACAATTGACCGGTTTCGGCTGTTCTAAAGCAGCCTTCTTCAGATAATCTTGGAGGTTACTGGATTGACTTCAGGAGTACAAGTGACTCACTTGTACTCCTGAAGTCAATCCAGTAACCTCCAAGATTATCTGAAGAAGGCTGCTTTAGAACAGCCGAAACCGGTCAATTGTTCAAATTACAATTTTTGTGTGAAGATGTTGTTTGGTTATTGAACTACACCTCTTTCATGATGAGTCGCTATCACACATTGGAGAAAAACACAGTCGAGGATCCTAAAAAGTTTATTATAAAATATAAGTAAAATTATTACATAAAATAAAATGTTCTGCTACTTCAGCGAGCACCTTTTCAAGTATTTATTATAATTCAATAAATGATAATGTTGTATAATTCATTATTGATTACATTAGTTGATTGAAAATTGATTTAAAATTACTCAACAAAAAAAATTAACTAAATATAGAAGAAGCCAACACATTTTTAATTTGAAAAATGTATAAATAAAATATAAATTCCTCAGATGATAAATGTTGAGAAATCAAAAGGGATGAGACTCTAGAAACTGAGAGAATGGTGAAGCTATCGAAGAATTAGACCAATATTAATATCATAAAAGTGTAATTTCAAAAAAAGGGTAGAACAGATAAAAACTATTTCAAGATAAATAGAACTTTTTATATACTACGTTTTTAAATTTTCTGTTGAATCATATGTAATTTTGATAATATAATTGTTATAGTTATATAATATATAATGTTAGTGAAAAAAAAAGTTCCAAATTTATTTACTTCACATAAATGACAACCATCTAGAGAGCTGATCTTAAACCTATAAAAGGACAAATCTTTGTACAACGGATCTCCCCAACACCAAATCTAAACCGTGCCATCGATATTTTTGAAATAATGTAATCGATATTTCCTGTTTTGCTGTCATTTAATGTTTATCTATCACAAATTTGAAACCCGTCAAAATGAAGATTGCGTAAATATGGGACATGGCAAAACAAATAAAATAACTTGCGGATTTTTTCCGAACTAACTTTCCGTACAGCAAAATTTGCTGAAACCCAATTAAATTCTGCTGAAAGATGGCTAAAAGTATTAAAATAATGCATTGTCATCGTGTTCTGAGCTATGCTAAAAGTTTAAAATGTCTAGCTATTCGAGAAGTTAGTTAGACATCGATTGCCAGATTTGTACCGGACAAACAAACAAACAAGAAAGCAAGCTAATAAAAACGTAGTAAAATATAGCAAAGGATTACTAAGGAAACTTAAGGGTGTCAGCTCAATATGGCAACCCCAGCAACACAGGAGAAAATCAAAATTATAGAATTTTGAGTCGAATGTCAAATACTTAGGTTCTTCTATGTGAATATCAAATACTTAGGTTCTTCTATGTGAATGTCAAATACTTAGGTTCTTCTATGTGAATGTCAAATACTTAGGTTCTTCTATGTGAAGTCAAATACTTAGATTCTTCTATGTGAATATTAAATGTAAAAGTTCACGAAGACCGTCACAAATAAGCTGCCGAGGTTTATAAATAATTGCTCAAAGAGAATCCTCAAGATATTTTGGCCTGAAAAAATTGCTAATGAGAAAGCAGTGGAAGAGACGTGAAGCAACCCCAGAAGCAGAAATAATAAAAATAGACTGCCAATTAGTGTGGCACATAGCTTACTCGCTTCCTATCACGTACTCTATTGATTTTATGCTTTTGCAAGCCAATATTGTCTATTTTATTTAATTGTTTACCCCATTTTTTTTTTGAATATATTAAAATTGTTTTAATTTTTTACAAGAATTAAAGTATTAAGCAAAAGTTAGCAAAAGAGCCTAGACGGTTGACATTAATCTGAGGCTATCTGCAGGCTACTTTCAACAAACCATAAAAATCAGATAAGTACTTTTGAAGATATGGGTGTAAATAAATGTATGTTTTTGTGCATGTTGAAAAGAAACAAATGGTCGCATAAGGTTGAAACAAAATCAATAATTTATCAAATCGATATCCGGAGCCAGAACCCGCCAATTATATACTACTTAATTTTGAAGTTAAAGGTGTAAATAAATGTATGCTAGTGCGCATGTGGAAGAGAAACAAATGAGCAAAGAAGGTTGAAACTTAGATGGGACCAACAATGAGCTAATTATGACCTACTATCCAAATTTCATTAAAATCGGACGAGTAGTTTTTAAGGTATGTTGGTTGTAAAAATTGAGCAGACACAGAACCAAAAATGTTCTCTGATGCCTGAAACGGATTTCTGTCTTGGAATTTTTGGAATTGTAGACATTAAATATTTGCGTTCTTCAGAACGATTACATAAGCTCGGAAGCAAAAAGGAAGTATAAATGAGTTAGACACCCTCCGAAGGATTGAAGATAACACTATTATAGCAGGCTCTAGAGTGGAAATTCTGGAAGACCGAAAATCACCATGAAAAGGACAAGGTCAAAGATATCAATAAAGAGGAAAAAACATGGAAAGAACTAAAATAAATTCAGGTGGAGGTGGAGATCCTTCGTTTTGGTCCAACGTCCTCCATAACGGATTAAATAAAACAAGTAATTTCTAACAGACACTCCTTCCGCAATGATATTAAACAATTAATTTAGAAATTGCAAATTACCCAAATGATACATAAATAGAAAAACTGTGCAATTGCTCCAATAACATAAAAGTATAGATATAACAAAAACAACTAATACTTCTAAATATAATTTAAAATAGATCATTTAAAATCAATTAAGTTTAGGCCGAAAGGCATCTACTATATTTTTTTTTTAAAAAATAAATAAATAAATAAAAAAAATAAAAATCTACAGATTTACAAAATAAACATAACTTAACATTAATTAAGACAGAATAAGCAAGGTCAATACAAATTTTCAAATAATTATGAAATAAAAATTCATTTTTATTATTTAATTTTTTTTTAACATAAAATATAAGGATTTATTTATTTTATATAATTAATATTATTTACCCTGTTCATTAAAAAATATATATTCTTACATGTAAGAAAATATGAGAGGATATTTAAAAAAAATAGGCTTTCATTTTATTTATATATACTTTTTTTAAGACGGAGAAAAATAGATTTAAGAAAACTACACAGTTCCAAAACAAAAAATAAATAAAACAGAAATATATTAAAAGTATTATAAAAAAAAAAAAAAAAAAAAATACAAATATAAATTTAATTTTTTCAAACATGTTATGAATACATAAAAATATTAGGATAAAAATCTGTACTGGTATAAATTTATCAAATAAAATATATAATTTATTTCACACATATAAATATAGATTTTTTTTCATTTTATATATATACATATTCTGTTCTCATTGCACAATTTATTTATTATCACTCCCCCCCCCCCCCCAATTTTTATACATTCATTATATATTACTTGGATAAATTGAAATGTTAAACATTAGTTAATACAATATATTGTTACATTATATTCAATGATATATTGAATTCATATACATTTATTTATCTTATAGAAATATTGACAAATTTAGTGTTTCAATCTCCAAAATATTATATCTTTATAAATTTGAGAAAGAAAGTAAAATTTTAGTTTTGTTATTCAACAAACTGATGCTATAGTTTATTAGAATTTGACAATAAACATCCAATTTTTCCTCTTAATTCTCTTTATTTATACATTACATAGTGTAACAATGTAATGTAAATGGAATACATATATATATAAATTACATTGTAATACATTAAACAGTAGAACCTCAATTATTTGTCTCCCGATGTAACATCTTTTTTAGCTTAACTTCTATCCAGTGCTTGACGGTTAATCTCGATTCTACTGTACATTCAATTTTATACATTAAATTATTATTAGTATACATTTATTTATCTTAGAAATATGTTATTAATATTTATTTAGAAATATTTTATTAATACTTATCTTAGAAAAATGTTATTAAACGGGTTAATCGCTGTTCTACAGTACATTCAATTTTATACATTAAATTATTATTAGTATACATTTATTTATCTTAGAAATATGTTATTAATATTTATCTTAGAAATATGTTATTAATATTTATCTTAGAAATATTTTATTAATACTTATCTAAGAAATATGTTATTAATATTTATTTAGAAATATTTTATTAATTCTTATCTTAGAAATATTTTAT
Organism: Gerris lacustris; assembly: GCA_951217055.1. Classification (NCBI taxonomy): domain Eukaryota; kingdom Metazoa; phylum Arthropoda; class Insecta; order Hemiptera; family Gerridae; genus Gerris; species Gerris lacustris. The sequence continues at coordinate 107,119,168 of OX578277.1, read as the reverse complement.
TAATACTTATCTTAGAAATATTTTATTAATACTTATCTTAGAAATGTTTTATTAATATTAAACGGGTTAATCGCTGTTCTACTGTACATTCAATTTTATACATTAAATTATTATTAGTATACATTTATTTATCTAAGAAATATGTTATTAATATTTATTTAGAAATATTTTATTAATACTTATCTTAGAAATATTTTATTAATACTTATCTTAGAAAAATGTTATTAAACGGGTTAATCGCTGTTCTACAGTACATTCAATTTTATACATTAAATTATTATTAGTATACATTTATTTATCTTAGAAATATGTTATTAATATTTATCTTAGAAATATTTTATTAATACTTATCTAAGAAATATGTTATTAATATTTATTTAGAAATATTTTATTAATTCTTATCTTAGAAATATTTTATTAATACTTATCTAAGAAATATTTTATTAATATTTATCTTAGAAATATTTTATTAATATTAAACAGGTTAATCGCTGTTCTACCGTACATTCAATTTTATACATTAAATTATTATTAGTATACATTTATTTATCTTAGAAATATTTTATTAATATTTATCTTAGAAATGTTTTATTAATACTTATCTTAGAAATATTTTATTAATACTTATCTTAGAAATATTGTATTAATATTTATCTTAGAAATATTTTATTAATAATTATCTTAGAAATATTTACAAAGTTAATGCTCATACTCTAAAAATTGAAAATACTTGAAACTCAAATGAGTTAAATTTGAAACAGTTTACCCTACAAATTTACCTTTGAAGATATTCACTTATAAATATAATACATAGTAATACACTCAAAAGTACAACATTAATTAAAAATACATTATTATATGTATATCTTATATAAATATTTACAAAGTTTGTGTTTAAACTCCAAAAATATTACGATAAAAACTTGAAACTGTATAAAGAGTAAAATTCGAAACATTTAACTGTCCAAACAATTTAATCATTTTATTGTTATATTCTTATTGACAATAAGTTATACAAATTTATCCTCAATTTTTTTTTTTTTTTTTTTGAGTATTTTGTAAAAAGTTAATATTAAAATCACATTTATTAGGTTATTTAAATCTATCGTATCAATTGTATTTGAATTAAAGTTTTTAACATTGACTTATTCTAATAAATTATTTATAACACAAGGCTAATGCCAATCAATGTATAGTAAAAATATGATTAATATTTATTTACATTATATTATTTCTTTACATCAAATATCAAGAGGAAAATCTTCCTCTGAGATTTGTGACAATGAGAACAATAAAATTTATATTTTTCCGTCGATCAGATCCGCTGTCCTAAATATTAATTTAACTTAAAAGAGACAAACTTAATTATTTTATTGTCAATCTCGAATAGATTGACCATCATCGACAGACTGATATTTAACCCTTTATTTGTTGATATTGGGACAAAGACGTGACTTCTGCTCATTCTATTTTAAATTTTTACAGCAACGAGCATTGAACACATAAAAAATAGATTTGCTAACGAGTATTGCCAGTTGTAGCTTCCTTGGCACAGAGGGCTTATACGATATGTAATTGATGACATGAAATCGGATGGTTCTAAATCGAAATCTAGTATTAATGGACGCCCATTTATATAGAGATGCAGGGAGAACACCAAACGAAATGAGGATGGACACCGGTAAAAGGTGACTTCTTTGTCACAGACAGCCCCAAATATCTAGATTATAGTTTTCAGAGAACATTACCCTTCTTAATTATGCTTAAATTCCAAATTGAAATGTTCACACTCGTAAAATATCAGTTCAGCGGTGATGATCAATACATTTGAATTAAGTTTGTTTTATGAAAATGGACTAAAATTCCAAAAAAAGTTAAGTTTAAGTCAATTTGACTTATTGTTAATGATTAACAATAGTTCAAGATTAAATAATATTTCTCTCTTCTTAAAGTTAGAAGACAAGAATAAGTTCCATTTACGAAATATCTAATAGAACACAACACCATCAAGTACCGATATGATAATTTACATCTCACAGTAAGAAATATATCAGGTTTTATTAGGAATAGGACAACGGAAATATCACATGATAATTCATTAGTTAACAAGTTTATATTATAAACTTCCTTCTAGCTTATTTACTAAAAAATTTTTTGAACACATAGACTTTTACTTGAGGAAGAATTATTTAAATAGAACACTCTACAAATCCTCAAACTTTATAAAAAAATATAGCTTCCTAGCAATTTCTACTTTTTTTTAATATAAAAGTTAAAATACACACAGACTATTATTGTTATTAAAGTTTATTTTTGCTTATAGTACCTTTTACCCTATATATGGGATATGTGATAGTGTGCATGAACGCACAGGGTTCAGTCTTATTGCGTAAGCGGCATCCTTTATATTTACTATTGCATTCGACACATACGATAGGAATGTTTTCTTCTGTATTTGGATTGTTGGAGGAGGATGTATTTTGTTGGGACACACTTAAGTGATTTAGTGTAGCGGGAGAAGACACTGGTACCTCAGGATTGTACGGAATGGGTACATATTCTGTATTTGGATTGTTGGAGGAGGATGTATTTTGTTGGGACAAACTTAAGTGATTTAGTGTAGCGGGAGAAGACACTGGTACCTCAGGGTTGTACAGAATGGGTACATATTCTGTATTTGGATTGTTGGAGGAGGATGTATTTTGTTGGGACACACTTAAGTGATTTAGTGTAGCGGGAGAAGACACTGGTACCTCAGGATTGTACGGAATGGGTACATATTCTGTATTTGGATTGTTGGAGGAGGATGTATTTTGTTGGGACAAACTTAAGTGATTTAGTGTAGCGGGAGAAGACACTGGTACCTCAGGGTTGTACAGAATGGGTACATATTCTGTATTTGGATTGTTGGAGGAGGATGTATTTTGTTGGGACAAACTTAAGTGATTTAGTGTAGCGGGAGAAGACACTGGTACCTCAGGATTGTACGGAATGGGTACATATTCTGTATTTGGATTGTTGGAGGAGGATGTATTTTGTTGGGACACACTTAAGTGATTTAGTGTAGCGGGAGAAGACACTGGTACCTCAGGATTGTACGGAATGGGTACATATTCTGTATTTGGATTGTTGGAGGAGGATGTATTTTGTTGGGACACACTTAAGTGATTTAGTGTAGCGGGAGAAGACACTGGTACCTCAGGATTGTACGGAATGGGTACATATTCTGTATTTGGATTGTTGGAGGAGGATGTATTTTGTTGGGACACACTTAAGTGATTTAGTGTAGCGGGAGAAGACACTGGTACCTCAGGATTGTACGGAATGGGTACATATTCTGTATTTGGATTGTTGGAGGAGGATGTATTTTGTTGGGACACACTTAAGTGATTTAGTGTAGCGGGAGAAGACACTGGTACCTCAGGATTGTACGGAATGGGTGTATATTCAACGTCTGTAGGATTTGAACACTCTTTAAAGTCATCCTCTCGTGATTTCTTGGTGAGATCGATTTTGTCACTTTTTCTATTGATGTGGTCTATTAATTTAATAATAGTCAAAGATTTTGGGAAAGAGTGATGGGAAAGGTCTGGAACGTTCTCTAAACTCTCACTAGATGCATCCATTGCCTGATCTACGCTTAACTTATTTACACAGGTCGGTTTACGAAGTCTTACTCTACGATTCGAATAATTTCTCTGCACACCTCGCCCTCGGGAATTACAGACATCGGGGTCAAAATTAACTCTTGATTCACTTGAATCAAATGAGGACAGTTTTAATGCATTAGCTAATTCTTCTATGGTTTCATCCTTCTTTCTTTCAGTTGTCGGTGAAGTAAGCTTACAAATAGCAGTATAGCCCCCCAAATGAGTGACATTAGATTTGTAACTAGACTGATATTCTACCTTGCCATCTATAATTTTCAATTCATCGGTTGCTCCTCTTGTGATTAGATTACTCGTTTCTGCATAACAACCCCTGGCTCTAGAACTTTTAGAGACATTCAACGGGGTAACTGGATTTACGAGAGGAATGGAATTAAAGGGTATTACAGGCCCATTAAAGGGAGTTGGTATATAATTGATTACCGGCCACATGGGAAATAAATTAGCAGGGGCATAAGGTGAAGGTCACCTACACTCAATTGGCATTGCTTGGTAATTATTATTAATAAAAGTAGAAGAAATGCAAGTGTTGGGATCAGCATGTCTTTCAGCTGTAGCAAGCCTGCCGAATGGCGAATAACCACCTATATATGAATATTTATTTACTCTGGGTTGATTATGAGACAAGTTTAGAGATCCATAGGAATTTTCATGGATATTCATCGCAGCAGGCACATTATCCCCATAATTGGAAAACGACTCCTTTAAACTATGATATGTTCTATGTATTTTTACTATGTCACGCATATTAACAAGTGTCTGATTGTTGATTATAGAGGGAAATGGTTTATTAAAGTAATCTGGGGGAAGTTTAGGTAGAAACAATTTATTTGAATCCAAGTAACCTCCAGAGGAACGGACATTACTAAATAACTCACCAAGATGGTTAATGGATACAGAATACAAATCCAAAGGAAGATGGGAAATCCATGCATTATCTGAAACACAAGGTTGAGTAGATGGTACCCTGTACTGAGAGGGAGTTTGTTTATAACCTGAATAAGAGGAAGGTGCAGGTTGTGTCCTTACATTATCTGAATAAGGGAAATGTATAAACGGAGTTGGTTTATAACCTGAATGAAAAGAAGATGCAGTCGGTATACTATTACAATCCGAATATGGGCGATGTATAGAGGGAGTTGGATTATAACCTGAATCAGAGGAAGGTGCATATGGTGTCCTTTTATTTTCTGAATAAGAGGGATGTATAGAGATTATTGGATTATTATTCGAATGAGAGGAAGATTTAGGTAGTTTCTTTTTATTATCTGAAAATGAGCGGTGTATAGAGATTATTGGTTTAGTATATGAATAACAGGAAGATGCAGTTGGTGTACTATTACAATCCGAATATGGCCGATGTATAGAGGAAGTTGGATTGTAACCTGAATCCGGGGAAGGTGTATAAGGTGTCCTTATATTATCTGAATATGTGGGATGTATAGAGATAGATGGTTTAATATACGAATAAGAGGAAGGTTTAGATGGTGTCCTTATATTATCTGAATTTATGGAATGTATAGAGATTAATGGTCTATTTTCCGAATAAGAGGAAGGTTTAGACGGTGTCTTTTTGTCATTTAAATTCGAGGGAGGTGTAGGTGGTGTCCATTTATTATCTAAATGTGAGCCATGTAAATTGGGGGTGGGTTGATGGTCTAGATCTATTGCATCAGTCAAATTTTGTTTAGCTAATTTACGAAAGGAAGACTTAGTGACAGGATCAAGTGAAGATAAACAATTAATATTACTTGTGGTACCAATTTTAATTAATGAAGTAGCTAAATGTTGGGCATTGGTGTGTGTGTCAATAGAAGAGCATTTTCTCAATAAGAAATTTGGTTCATTTAGTTCTGGTTTTCCTTTATTGGTTAAATTTAGCGGAAGATTATGATTTTCAGTAGAAATACCTGGTAATTCTTTCTCTGAAAGGTCTAGTAAAGCAGGTTTATTATTTTTTACAATTCGTTCACTGCTTAAACTGTTGGAGATTATTTGAGGTGTCCTATTTACCTGGGAGTTATCAGCACTAATAACGGTGTAGTTGGAAACTTGTTCTTTATCACAGTTGCTTTTTTGAGGAACTCTAGCATCAGTCAATCCTCTGAAATAAACATTAGATGTTTCTGAAGCAATATTATTTCCTGGAAAGCAGTCTAAAGGTAATAAATTTTCATGTGTTCTAGTCAAGTGTCTGGCACTTGTAGAATCTGTCCCTCCTGTAATCTTTTGCTCTAACTTATTTAAAATTTCATACAAAATCAACTTGTTCATTGCATCTTTTTTTACAGGAATATTACCACCTATAAGATCTGATTCTATACTTTTAGACAACCAGTCATCCATCATCTCTTTAGCAGTTGACCTAAAAACATTTCTATTTGTAAGTTCTTGTTGTTTCACTTCTAACTTTGTAAGTTCTTGTTGTCCCACTTCTAATTTTGAAAGTTCTTCTCGTCCCACTTCTAACTTTGAAAGTTCTTGCTGTCCCACTTCTAACTTTGTAAGTTCTTGTTGTCTCACTTCTAATTTTGAAAGTTCTTGAAGTCCCACTTCTAACTTTGAAAGTTCTTGCTGTCCCACTTCTAACTTTGTAAGTTCTTGTTGTCTCACTTCTAATTTTGAAAGTTCTTGAAGTCCCACTTCTAACTTTGAAAGTTCTTGCTGTTCAACTTCCAACTTTGTAAGTTTTTGTTGTTCAACCTCAAACTTATTGATCAGGGAAACACAACTATCAAATGATCCTTTAGAAAGTGTGTCATCTATAACATTTATATTAATAAGAAAGTCATTTCCAGGAAAGCAATCATTCTTCACATTATTCTCAGAAGAAGGTTCAGACAACGAAGGAACACACTTGGAATTATTTTCAGCAATATTTTTGCTTTCCAAACTAAAAGGAAATACTTTACCAGTTAGCTTAGCAGTTGAAAGTTCACTGCTTTGACATGAACTTTTATCAGATGTGGATTCAAAAAACATTTTCTTACTCCTATTATTACTCAAGGTATTATTACTTGTATTAAGTTTACCATTTTCTATTTTATTTGATTCGATGTTTTCAATTGAGGAGTTAGATATTGAAGGCTCCATGCCATCAATATCCAAAGATTCAGCATTAGGAAAAGAACAATGACTACCTTCACATAGATTTGCAAAAGTATCTTCATTTAATCCACTACTAGTTATCAGGTTATCCAAAGCCATCATATCAGGTAACGTTGAATATGGCCGTTCAGGTGACAGACAACAAGAGTTGTCCGTTACATTTTCGTAACAATACCCTACTTTATTAAGATCATTTGTTACTTCCATCTTTTGCTTCTCACAAAATGTATCCACAATTTTCTCATAAATACCTAAACCACACATAGGCTCTTTAACTATGTCAATTTTATTATCAAATGGAGTTTTTTCTTGAGGTGAAAGAAGACCAAATTCTCTAACACTACTTTCATAATCATATTCATTATATTCCTTGTTTAGTCCCTTTGTATCTATTATGTTATCATGAGAAACTAATAGAGGTAGAGGATGGAAACATGCGTCATAACCAGAATTCTGAATAGCAAAACCTTTATCAGTAGGCATATCAGAAGCCATTACAGAAGGCGTTGCTATAATTCCACACTTTACAGAAAGTGTCAATTTTGGATCTGTAATGGTGTCCACCATTTGAGTACCTACATAAGATTTCAATAAAGGCTCGTCAATTATTTGCCCTTTTTGAACACCAATAAAAGGTTTCAAAATTGGTTCTATTATGTTAGCACCTTCAATAGGTGTCATTATTGGTTCTGCAATCTGAGCACCTTCAGAAGGTATCAATATTGTTTCTGCATTTGGAGCACCTACAAAAGGTGTAAATAATGATTCTGCTATTTGAGCACATTCAGGTGGCAATATAGGCTCTGTTATCTGAGCACCTTCAGAAGGTATAAATTTTGATTCTTCGATTTGAGCACATTCAGGTGGCAATGTAGGCTCTGTTATCTGAGCCCCAACAAAAGGTGTAAATAATGGTTCTGCAATTTGAGCACATTCAGGTGGCAATATAGGCTCTGTTATCTGACCACCTTCAGAAGGTATAAATTTTGATTCTTCAATTTGAGCACATTCAGGTGGCAATGTAGGCTCTGTTATCTGAGCACCTTCAGAAGGTATAAATTTTGATTCTTCGATTTGAGCACATTCAGGTGGCAATGTAGGCTCTGTTATCTGAGCCCCAACAAAAGGTGTAAATAATGCTTCTGCAATTTGAGCACATTCAGGTGGCAATATAGGCTCTGTTATCTGAGCACCTTCAGAAGGTATTAATGTTGGTTCTCCAATTCGAGCACATTCAGGTGGCAATGTAGGCTCTGTTATCTGAGCACCTTCAGAAGGAATTAATGTTGGTTCTTCGATTCGAGCACATTCAGGTGGAAATGTAGGTTTTGCAATCTGAGCACCTTCAGAAGGTAATATTGGTTCTTCGATTCGAGCATATTCAGGTTGCCATATAAGTTCTGCAATCTGAGCACCTTCAGAAGGTAATATTGGTTCTTCGATTCGAGCACATTCATGTGGCAATATAGGCTCTGTTATCTGAACACCATCAGAAGGTATCAATATTTCTTCTTCGATTCGAGCATATTCAGGTGGCAATATAGGTTCTGCAATCTGAGCACCTTCAGAAGGTGACAATGTTGCTTCTGCAATTTGTGCCCCATCAGAAGGTTTAAATAATGGATCTGCCATTTGAGCACATTCAGGTGGCAATATAGGCTCTGTTATCTGAGCACCTTCAGAAGATAATATTGGTTCTTCGATTCGAGCACATTCAGGTGGCAATATAGGCTCTGTTACCAGAGCACCTTCAGAAGGTATTATTAATGTTGGTTCTCCGATTCGAGCACATTCAGGTGGGAATATAGGCTCTGTTATCTGAACACCATCAGAAGGTATCAATATTTCTTCTTCGATTCGAGCATATTCAGGTGGCAATATAGGTTCTGCAATCTGAGCACCTTCAAAAGGTGTCAATGTTGGTTCTGCAATTTGTGCCCCATCAGAAGGTTTAAATAATGGATCTGCCATTGGACCACATTCAGGTGACAATATTGGGTTGTTAATTGTTCGAACCATTTGAGCATCAATGGAAGGATGCAATATTGGTTTAATAATATTATCTTTAACAAGATTAATATGAGCCATAGTCACATTTGAATTAAGACAAATGTCTGAAGTATCTACACAGACACTAGTTGTTTTATTGCAGTTATGATCCAAAGTAACATGATTGCATTTTTTCCCCTCATTTGTCATTTCATTGATCTTTTTCTCTTGAAAATATTTATGATCAATAAAATGATTAGATCTAATACCATCATTTATTAGCTCAAAACTTGCTTCCATTTGTACATTGCTATTTGAAATGATGTCAGGTGTTGTTATGTAAGAAGATTTTTGTATAGCAGGATAAGAAATTTCTCCATTTTCAATTGACTTATTTTCCTCTATAGAAGTATTACAAGCTACAGTTTTCAGTGAAAATTTAACACAACTTACATATGCATCTTCGTCTTCTTTTATTGGCTCTCTTTTTTCTTCCTTTTGCACATCGTCATGTGCAATTACATCAGGTGTTTGTGAGTAAGCTACATTCTCATTTTTGTCTTCAATAATTATTGGCTCACTATTTGCTGTTTTGTTCACATTATCATGTGCAAATAAGTCAGTTGTTGTTGAGTAAGCTACATTCTTATCTTTATCTTTAATAATTGTTGGCTCACTATTTGCTGCCTTCTGTACATTATCATGTACAATTATATCAGTTGTTGTTGAGTAAGCTACATTCTTATCATTATCTTTAATAATTGTTGGCTCACTATTTGCTGCCTTCTGTACATCATCATGTACAATTATATCAGTCGTTGTTGAATAAGCTACATTCTTATCTTTATCTTTAATAATTGTTGGCTCACTATTTGCTGCCTTCTGTACATTATCATGTACAATTATATCAGTTGTTGTTGAATAAGCTACATTTTTATCTAAGTTTTCAATAATAGTTGACTTGCTGTTTGCTTCCTTTTGCACTTTATAATGTGCAATTATGTCAGGTGTTCTGCAGTAAGCCTCATTCTCATTATTATCTTCAATAATTGTTGGCTCACAATTTACTGCTTTTTGTACAGCATCATGTATAATTATGTCAGTTTTTGTTAAGTAAGACACATTATTATTTTTGTTTCCAATAATTGTTGGATCACCAACTGTCGCATTTTGTACATTTTCATGTACAATTAAGTCATGTGTTCTTAAGTAAGCTGCATTCTCATATTTGTCTTCAATAATTGTTAGCTCACTGTTTGCTGTCTTTTTTACATTATCCTGAGGGCTTATATCAGTTGTTGAGTAAGCTAAATTTTTATCATTGATTTCAATATTTGTTGGCTCAAAGTTTGCCCCGGTTTGCATATTATAATGTGCTATTATGTCATGTTTTCTTGAGCAAGCCTCATTCTCATCTATGTCATCAACAATATTTGCCACACAGTTTTGTTTTATTTCCACTTTTGAGTAAGCTACATCTTTATCAGTGACTTCAATAATTGTTGGCCGACTGTTTCCTGCCTTTTGTACGTTATCGTGTACAACTATGTCAGGTGATAGTGAGTAAGCAACATTATTTTCTTTGTCTATAATAAATGATGACTCACAGTTTACTGCCTTTTGTGCATTATCATGTAAAAGTATGCCAGTGATCGGCATTGATAAAGCAACATTCTTATCTCTGTCTTTAATAATTGTTGGCTTAATGTTTTCTGCCTTTTGTACATTATCATGTGCAATTATGTCAGTTGTTCTTGAGTAGGCCTTATTACCATCAAAATTTTCAATAATTATTGGCTCTAAGTTTTCTGCCTTTTGTGCATTATCATGTAAAATTATGTCAGGTGATGGTGAGTTAGCTAAATTCTTATCTCTGTCTTTAATAATTGTTGGCTTACTGTTTTCTGCCTTTTGTACATTATCATGTGCAATTATTTCAGTTGCATAGTAAGCTAAATTCTTATCTTTGTTATGAAAATTTGTTGGCTCACTATTTGCTCCAGTTTGCATTTTATAATGTGCAATTATGTCAGGTGTTCTTGAGCAACCCTCATTCTTATCTTTGTCTTTAATAATATTTGGCTCACTGTTTGGTTCCTTGTCTACTTTAACATGTTTAGTTACGTCAGGTGTTCTTGAATAAGCCTCATTCTTATCTTTGTCTTTAATAATATTTGGCTCACTGTTTGGTTCCTTGTCCACTTTAACATGTTCAGTTACGTCAGGTGTTCTTGAGTAAGCCTCATTCTCATCTTTGTCTTTAATAATATTTGGCTCACTGTTTGGTTCCTTGTTCACTTTAACATGTTCAGTTATGTCAGGTGTTCTTGAGTAAGCCTCATTCTCATCTTTGTCTTTAATAATATTTGGCTCACTGTTTGGTTCCTTGTTCACTTTAACATGTTCAGTTATGTCAGGTGATCTTGAGTAAGCCTCATTCTCATCTTTGTCTTTAATAATATTTGGCTCACTGTTTGGTTCCTTGTCCACTTTAACATGTTCAGTTACGTCAGGTGTTCTTGAGTAAGCACCATTCTCATCTTTGTCTTTAATAATATTTGGCTCACTGTTTGGTTCCTTGTCCACTTTAACATGTTCAGTTACGTCAGGTGTTCTTGAGTAAGCACCATTCTCATCTTTGTCTTTAATAATATTTGGCTCACTGTTTGGTTCCTTGTCCACTTTACCATGTTCAATTATGTCAGTTGTTGTTGAGTTTGCTACATTCCTTACTTGATTTTCAATCATTGTTGGCTTAATGATAACTGTGTTACGTACATTATCTGGTACAATTATGTCACTTATAGTTGAGCAAGCTACATTCTTAGCTTTATTTTCAATAATTTGTGAGTCAGTGTTAACTGCTTTTTGAACATTATCATGTACAATT